>JBBPCW010247241.1:0-14751 GCA_037974425.1 Phenacogrammus interruptus
GTAAGAGGGAGATAAACAGACACTAGTGAGTTATGAGTGAATGTATATGTGGAGCCCAATAAAGACTGGACTCCCTGCACTCCCTGCAACAGCCCAAGTGTAATTTCCCCCATGGCACTGGAGATGTCCTGTACAATCAATTCATTAATTACTTTAACGCCATTTTTAGAACTTTACAACTTTAGAGTAAGTGGACAATCCTCATTCTGGTGACTGTCCACGGTGGGACAGAGAATAAGTGGGGTGCTGACCTCGCGCTGGTGCAGTCGTGGTACAGCGCCTCGAAGTCCCTCCGCGAGATGAGCTTACAGCGATTGACCCCCGGCTGGATAGCGCCCACCCCGCGCAGCACGCGCACCTGTTCCACGGTGCAGACCACCGGGCGCGCGCGCAGCCGCTTCAGTTTGGTGTAGACGGTATGTAACCCACCGACCAGGTGCTTCAGGAAGAGGTCGAACACCTGCGGGAGGCAGATCAGCTCCTGCCCGTCCACGCGGAACGAGGCGACCCTCAGTCCGTGCAGATCTACCAGTCTGCAGTCGTTCCCAGTGGGCGCTGGCGGGGGGGACCCAGGTTGGCCGAAACAGAACGGGTCTGTTTGGAGACGCCCGGCGGAGAGCGCGCAACTCGTAGAGACCAGCCGAGGAGCTGAGGGAGCGTCCATTTCTCACACCATACCGGACCCTTCGCAGGAGACCCTCTGGGAACTCTTCAATCTCGCGTTATCTGGCTTAAGATTCTTCATTTACATTTTTCCTCCAGTTTCAACTTCAGCACTTCCCTCCGCTATGCGCAAGAGGCACTCTGCATTATTTTCCCCACCCGTATTCCAAAGAGCGCACTCTCCTGCACCAAGATTGGCTCGTAGTGTCCCACCATTGGGAGGCTGCGCATTATCAGCTAATCCCCAGGCAAGGGGCGGGAGACAACCAGCCAACCCCAGTACAGTAGGTGGAATACTACAGGCACACGTTATATGGTCAAAAATATTGGGACGCCTGACCATTACACAAGCAGGGTGATGATACTTTAATGACACTGCATTCAAATTCTTAATATGGACTTTAATATAGAGTTGGTAAGGGGCCGAGCCCAAACCCTGAAAAACAGGTGTGTCCCAATACATTTGACCATATGGTGTATATTCGAATATGCTGCCAGTGTGTTGTCAAAGGGTGTTGAGTAGTTCTAACAATTTGTTCCACTCTTCAAGTGATCATTAGCATCCCCAGGCTTTTGTCATTTTTAAAGTGTCTGACCTAATGTATTTATTTACTTTCTGGTACATTACATACTGGGCATTCTTTGGTAAAATACATAGTGGGATTTATACAGAAAGTAGCAATGTACCACTGACAACTGTCTATTATTATCACATGTTATGGGGCAGCTGGTAGCCTAGTGTTTAAGGCATTCGCCCTGTGATCAGGAAGTCGCGCGTTCGATTCCCAAGACCGCTAGGCACCTCTGAGGTACCCTGAGCAAGGTACCGTCCCACACATTGCTTACCGGGCGCTGTGTTCCTGCTGCCCCCTGCTTCAGTTGTGAATGGATTAAATGCAAAGGATGTATTTCGTGCTGTTCACACTGTGTGCTGTGGTGTGAGGTATGACCAGACTGTCACTTTAAAAATTATCAAGATATTCAAATGTGTGGATATAATTTACCAGTTGACAGAAGTTACTTTTTAAACTAGAAATCTGGAAGATGGTGGAGCCTAAGGTAGCTTACAGTTAAGACTTAGCTTACATACTATAGCTAAATAGGCTACAGATATTGCCTTAGTAAGATATTTACAAAGCCATTTTTATTCAATAGCAGTTTCACTATGTTTGGTTAAATGGACTTGGTGAAGGCTGGCCCTTCATTTTTGTCTTGAAATGCAGAAATAATGAATAGTGTTAAATAAAGTTAAAACTATACTATGCTTTAAACCATTTTAATGTAATTACTAGTGAAGAGCATGATTACATCTTGTGTTGTGGTGGTGTATTTTGAAGCTGCTTTCTTATACAAACATATGACTTATCGTTATTATAGTTAGGTCTTTTTGAATCTACAATAAAGGACACATTCTTTCCAGATGACTCAGTGATGAACAGAAAATCAAAACCTTGGTAAGCAAATGTTTAGCTGCTTGGAATTTTGCGACATGAAATGTGCATATACTACACTTTCCCATGTATTCCCTGTTCCCTGCAAAGAATTAAAATAAAAATAAAGACACAACTCTCAAACTAAAGTCCCACAGGTTCATGCCCATTATCCAGATTGTCAGACATACAAAGACAAAAAAAAATGAACAGAAGAGGAGGATGGGAATAATTTTAAGGACACTTTGCCCCAAATTTGCATTTAACTATGAAATATAATTATAAAAAGACACAGTGGATAACAAGACAAAAGCATAATCCGCAGTAATCCAATTTACATTGCTTCACCAGACCGGTAATTCCTTCCTTTATGTGCTCTGTGAGTCCAGTGATATGAAAACTGGTATTGAAAAAATATATACATTTTTGTTTGTTTGCCTTTATTTTATTTAAATGTATATTTTGCCATGCACACAGTAAACTATTAAAATATGTGAAAGTGACAATCTAGTCATACGTGAACACACCACAGCACACAGTGTGAACAGCATGAAATTCTTCCTCTGCATTTAACCCATTCACCAAGTGAAGCAGTGGGCAGCCAGGAACACGGCGCCCAGGGAGCAGTGTGTGGGGCGGTACCTTGCTCAGGATACCTCAGAGGTGCCTAGTGGTCTTGGGAATTGATCCCAGGACTTCCTGATCACAGGACGAATGCCTTAACCACTAGGCCACCAACTTGTCCATGACAAGTACTCTGCTTCATTTACATGGGGACACTCTCTCCCTGGAGCAACTTGGCATTAAGGGTCTTGCTCAGGGACCCAGTGGTGTGCTGAAGGTAGGATTTGAACCCATGACCTCTTGGTCTAGAGGCAAGTATCCTACCTCTAGGCCACCACCACCCTTCGTTGCTACTATTTGGTTCCATTGCTTGGCTCAGGTGACACTAGGATGGTTATAGAACAAATTAAACACTTCATCCTTAAATTACAAATTTCACAAATCTCATACTGCACGTCTGTTTAAAAAAACAAAATCACGTCACAATTACTGACACCCCTACATTTATAACTTTCTCAATTTCCAACATACAGATTAACGGTGGGGTTTAGGTCCAGGGATTTACGTGTCAAAGGTGTGATTCTGTGGTTTTCTTGTGTTTTGGATTATTATCCGACTGGATCTTCCAGCCATCACCCAGCCTTATCAGGGACATCTAGAAATCCACTTATGATGTTCTTCAGCTCCTGACATCTTGCAGCTCAACCACATTTCATCTCCCCTGTTTTGCTCATATAATAAATTGCTCCGGGGAAATGGGCTACGCTTCAACAGCCTTTAAATCAGCTGTTATGACACCAATCCTTAAAAACTCCACACTCAACATCACTAACGTGAACAACAACAGACTGGGTGTCTCTTCTCTCCCTCCTCTCCAAAGTGCTGAAGTCTGCTGTATATAATCAATGTAAACTATTTCTTTCACAAAACAGGATTAATATCTAGATTCAAGGTTGTACATTCTGCTGCATTTTTAGGTGTCACTATGGAACTTCAAACAGCCAAAACATTCTAAAATGTATTCTGTTTAAATTCTTCTGGATTTTTCTACAGGTTTTAATACTGTCAACCATCAGATCCTCTTGGCTTCGCTCACCAAACTCAGAATTGCTAGTTCTGCATGGCAGTGGACTGCATCCTACCCTACCAGGTGCAGTTATCAATCTACCTTATTTATGAACCAGGCCTCTAGCGCTTATACAGAATGCAGCAGCTGTTCAATACACAAGTTTGATATTCGATACACCAAAATTCTCACCGGCCACTCCACTACTGCGGACCCTTCTTCTTGTAGATGCTTGCATTAGATTAAAAACTCCCGCAGCTGTGATCCGTCAAACCACGGATCACAGCTAAGAGCATTAAGCAGAACCCAATTTGACTCACACTTTCACAAAGGTCAGACATGCATCAAGGCCCTTCTCGGTTTTATTATGTGGTGTTATGGTGAAACGTGTCCACACTGACTTTTGGAACTGTTGAGTCTCTTACTATGTCTTCTCAGTGAAAAGGTGGGTCTTTTAACCACATGTTCAGACCACATGGTACCCTGAATATAGGATTATTATATGTACAAGTTTAAATTAGTGCTTTATCTATTGCCAAATTAGAGTAACAGAGTTGAAGTTTTCTGTTTGTTCTTTATAACTGGAAAGGTAAATGAGCTGCATTGCTTTGTATAGGTGATGATATTATTTGCCTGGAGACAGAAACACTGGTTGCAAATACAGACAGGAATCGGAAACTGTGGCCAGCTTTGTAAGAGATTTTTTCACCCCACTCACGTCAGCCTCGGTCAGGTATGTCTTATCTCCACCGTTTTTCCGTCCAGATCTTCCACATGTTGGCTTGCTGCAGCTTTCCATTGCAATATTTCCACTTGAGCTCCCCTTCTCCCTTTTATGTTTTCCATGAGATGGAGAGATTCCCTTCTTTATTGTCAGAAGAATCATTCCTTCACTGTCTTTCTCCATCCCTCTGGCTTTCCTGGCAAGATGTGTCAACCACTGGCATCTCTGCATGTGTGTGCTGTGTGCAGCAGACTGTAAATCACCGTTGTATCATTTTTGACTTGGTTTAGATGTGCGTGCAAGTGCTAGCACTATTTTTATTACCGTCCATGAAAATAGAGGAAAATATTCACACCCAGCTGGGTGTTAAACACCCTTTGGAAAAGGGGGGGAAAGCTTGGATATTTCTGCATATGTGTGAAGACAGTAAAAATATTGTACATGTATAAGACCCCTTTGCAAAACATACTCTAATAAATTATAATGTGTTAACTGTTGTACTTGAAATAGTTCAGTTAATTAACTGTACATAAACAGTACAGTTAGGGGTGGTCCAATCTTTGTCTGTGCTCTGAAGCTTTAAGGCAATGGACAAACTAAACAAAATATTTTCTGATGGGGATGTGGGGGTTGTGGGGGGGGGGGGGTGGGGGGGGTAATAAGACTACATAGCTATCCATGCTGACCCCTGTTAGATGCTGTAAGATTGCATTAAGACTGTAAGGCAGAATGTTAGATGCTGGCTGTAGCTAAACATGACAGGAAAGTAGCTCTACAGGATTGGATTTGGTGATTAAGGATTTACATCACATGGACAGCCAGTGTGTCACTCACTAAGGGAAGAGATGGCATCAAGGAAGGAGACCAATTTACATTTACAGCATTTAGCTGACTCTCTTATCCAGAGTGAGAAATAAGCAAGCAAAAGTAGAGACATAGTTAGTCGCCAAGGTACTTCTTGAAGAGGTGAAGACAGCGAGGAACTCTGCAGATCTGATCGGAAGAGGGAGTTCGTTCCACCACTGGGAAGCCAAGATTGACAAGAATCTTGACGCATGTCTCCCTCTTCTTTTGCAGTGCGGAGGCTCAAGACAAGCCGTGCTTGAAACCCTGAGAGGACGCAAAGTGATCAACGCTGTTATGTATGGGCGTGCAAGTCCATGCCTGGCCTCAAAAGCCAGTGTTAAGGACTTGAACGTAACACGAGCAGTCAGTGAAGTTTCCTTAGTAAAGGTGTGGTGTAAAGGAACATTGAAGACTAACCTCGCAGCTGCGTTCTGAATCAGCTGAAGTGATTGTGTTCTGTTGGGAAAGCTTGGATTCTTGTGCAAATTACTTTGATACATACCACTTAACTAAACACAACATTAGGGAGGTGGTTTAAATGTTAAGACTGATCCGTCTTTGTTCATACTATTTTTCTTTTCAAATAGCTGTCTTCAGTGTGTCATGTCTTAAACTGTGCCACATAATCCAATTGTATTTCAAAGAGAATAGATAGAAGAGGTTGAAATGATTAAAAATGAATGGATAATCCATATGTATGGCTATTCCAGAGAATAAAACACATCCTAAAGGTAATTTAGTATGGATAATGGGATACCCTCTCTATCTCTCCCTCTCTACTCATTTCCTTCATGGCCAAAGACAGAATTTAATTTAATATTGCTGATGCTTTTAATAAGCTATGGGTTTGCCCTTGTTAGTGACATTGGATGGGCAGTGGTGACAGAGGCACTAATAGAAAGGGGTCTAAAGCCATGCTATGCATTTGTTAATCCTGTCAAAAAGTTATTTTGACCTTCAAGACTACCTACCACAGCCCAGAATAAAGGCTGCATTATGCTCACTGTAATATTAAAAGACGTGTAATTAAAAGACTGTAAGGGATGAGGCATGTCTTAAGGATGGACTTTTTTTAATACTTTTTACCCCCAACACTGCTTCTGGAGGCCCACCCACTCTGTACACCCTGTGCATGTGTTTTCTTGCTTTAAACACACCTGATTGAATGAATCAGCTTGCTTGGGGGTTATGGGTGTGTTAACACAGGGGAAGCACTACAAAGAGAAGGGGAGCCTGCCTCTCAGACCAGTGTTGGAAAACACTGTCCTAAATAGTCAAACATGCCCATTCCAATAAAATACTCCAATGGTTGAGAAGTACTGAGTTTCGTTTCACCTATTGTGGGCCCTACACAGCAGCATCAGTTTTGTCTGGAATGGGTTACGCCAGTCTTTGTTTCACATTTTAGCATTTCAGCTGCTGTTCTTCATTACAGGTTAGGATCATGGTCTGTCATTCAGAATTTTTTTTCACAAATTTCCACGATTTTATTATACAGTGGGTAAGGAAAGATTAAATTAAACTCTGGTCTGATGAGACCAAGATAGAACTTTTTGGCCTTAATTCTAAGCGGTATGTGTGGAGAAAACCAGGCACTGTTCATCACCTGTCCAATACAGTCCCAACAGTGAAGCATGGTGGTGGCAGCATCATGTTATGGGGGTGTTTTGCAGCTGCAGGGACAGGACGACTGGTTGCAAGACTGGTTGAAAGATGAATGCGGCCAAGTACAGCTATATCCTGGATGGAAACCTTTTCCAGAGTGCTCAGAACCTCAAATTGGGCCGAAGGTTTACTTTCCAACAAGACAATGACCCTAAGCACACAGCTAAAATAACAAAGGAGTGGCTTCGCAAAAACTCCGTCACTGTTCTTGAATGGCCCAGCCATAGCCCTGACTTAAACCCAATTGAGCATCTCTCAAGAGACCTGGAATTTGGCCATGTCAGTGTTAACGTTCTATATGGGCATGAAGTACAAAGTTAGTGGAAGGATAGGCTACAGTGTATATCAAGTATCGAAGGACATTTAACCAAGTATTTAAGACGAACTCATGTATGCAACTAATTGTTTTTATTCATTGAGTCCACCTGGACTGCAGATACTTTTGACTAAACTCTAAGTATTTAATTATTGCAAATAACACTAAAGAAGAAAGCTTGGTAACAATTTCCACATAGAAACTCATTGTAATATTTACTAAGGAAATCCTTGAATAAAGTTTACTTTCTAGTTTGAATTAAGTCAGCAATAAAATAGTAGATATAACTACCAATTTTGTTTCTCAAAAATGAAATATACTAAGCCTTCGCAAGTACATTTCACTCAACTACCATTGCATCCAGTTACAAAACTCATTTTTCTTTATTTCGTTTCAGAATATTAAGTAATATTTATTTTATCTACTATGCTACAGCATGTAGTGCATTTTCATTGGCTATTTAATTAATTAGATTATCTGACTCCTAAGACAACATAATACACAATAAGGTTTTCAGACAACACCTTCATTTTGTTCTGGTGCATGAGGTAGCTGTACAACATATACTTAAGCACAACATATATAGTGCCACATGGTAGGTATTAAACTTTGCTGCCAACAGAGCTCTTAATGTTAACTTCTTTTAAAAAAGGATATTTTCAAAAGGATATTTCTCTTATTTTTATTCTTTCTTCCAATGCCATGAGGAGCTAAAATGCCCACAAAGGAGCTAGAGAGATAAAATGTCCAACAAAATAACCAGGAATGTCAAAGTGCAATACCTGTCACTGCATAAATAAAGCCCATGACCAGAAGGCAAGTCTTTGCCACACTTTTACAGTCAGCAAGAACCTCTTTTCCCTCAATTATGATCGACACATGAGCAGGGGTGTGTTTCATTTACATGCATGACAAAGATCTTCAAGACTTCGTGAGTCCTCTTTGATAGCTTCTTTGCTGACATGCTGTCAAAAGCATCAGTGTCAGTGCTCAGAAGTCACTGTACTTTAAATGTTTTCTGAAAGTTCCTGCATATGCAACAGGTGAGTTATTGGTTTGTAGTGGACACTTACAACGGGTACAGAAAGTATTCAGAACCCCTTAAATTTTTCACTCTTTGTTCTATTGCAGCCATTTGCTAAAATAATTTAAGTTCAATTTTGTCCCCATTAATGTACACACAGTACCCCATATTGGCAGAAAAACCCAGAATTGTTGACATTTGTGCAGAACTGAAATATCACATGGTTCTAAATATTCAGACCCTTTGCTCAGTATTTAGTAGAAGCACCCTTGATCTAATACAGCCATGGGTCTTTTTGGGAAAGATGCAACATGTTTTTCACACCCAGATTTGGGCATCCTCTGCCATTTTTCCTTGCAGATCCTTTACAGTTCTGTCAGGTTGGATGGTAAACGTTGGTGGACAGACATTTTTAGGTCTCTCCAGAGATGCTCAATTGGGTTTAAGTCAGGGCTCTGGCTGGGCCATTCAAGAACAGTCAAAGTTTTTGTGAAGCCACTCCTTTGTTATTTTAGCTGTGTGCTTAGGGTTATTGTCTGGTTGGAAGGCAAACCTTCGGCCCAATTTGAGGTTCTGAGCACTCTGGAGAAGGTTTTTGTCCAGGATATCCCTGTTCTTGGCCGCATTCATCTTTCAACCTGTCTTGCAACCAGTTGTCCTGTTCCTGCAGCTGCAAAACACCCCCATAACATGATGCTGCCACCACCATGCTTCACTGTTGGCACTGTATTGGACTGGTGACGAGCAGTGTCTGGTTTTCTCCACACATACCGCTTAGAATTAAGGCCAAAAAGTTCTATCTTGGTCTCATCAGACCAGGGAATCTTATTTCTCACCAGTCCTTCATGTGTCTTTTAGCAAACACCAAGCAGGCTTTCATGTGTCTTGCACTGAGAAGAGGCTTCCATCTGGCCACTCTGCCATAAAGCCCCAACTGGTGGAGGGCTGCAGTGATGATTAACTTTCTACAACTTTCTCTCGTCTCTTGACTGCATCTCTGGAGCTCAGCCACAGTGATCTTTGGGTTCTCCTTGACCTCTCTCATCAAGACTCTTCTCCCCGATAGCTCAGTTTGGCCAGACGGGCAGCTTTAGAAAGGGTTCTGGTCATCCCTAAAGAGTCCATTTAAGGAGTATGGAGGCCACTGTGCTCTTAGGAACCTTAAGTGCAGTAGATATTTTTTTGTAACCTTGGCCAGATCTGTGCCTTGCTACAATTCTGTCTCTGAGCTCTTCAGGCAGTTCCTTTGACCGCATTTGCTCTGACATGCATTGTGAGCTGTAAGGTCTTTTATAGACAGGTGTGTGGCTTTTCTAATCAAGTCCAGTCAGTATAATCAAACACAGTTGGACTCAAATGAAGATGTAGAACTATCTCAAGGATGATCAGAAGAACTGGACAGCAACTGAGTTAAATATATGAGTGTCACAGCAAAGGGTCTGAATATTAGGACCATGTGATATTTCAGTTTTTCTTTTAATACATCTGCACAAATGTCAACAAGGGGCAGCTGGTGGCCTAATGGTTAAGGCATTTGCCCTGTGATCAGGAAGTCACGGGTTCGCTTCCCAGGACCACAAGGCACCTCTGAGGTACCTTGAGCAAGGTACCGTCCCCACATGAGTGCTGTGTTCGTAGCTGCACCCGGCTTCACTTGGTGAATGGGTTAAATGCAAAGGATATATTTTGTGTTGTTCACAATGTGTGCTGTGGTGTGTTCACATATGATTTTCACTTTTTCAATTCTGTGTTTTTCTGTCAATATGGAGGTGCTGTGTGTACATTAATGAGGAAAAAAATGAACTTAAATTATTTTGGCTGCGATATAACAAAGAGTAAAATTTAAGGGGGTCTGAATACTTTCCGTACCCACTGTAATACACTCTGTACATGAATAAGTAAGAAACACAGAGCAAGATTAGTTAATTGTTTGTAACTAGGTTAGATAAGCAACTAACTGTTCCAAGCAATTTACGTACATAAAGACTAAAGATAAGTTATTGTGTAATGATTTGTGCTTTTTTGTATATTCAAAATTGTAAAAAATAATTGCTTACGTCATTTTTTGCCAAAATAATCTCCTCATGATTCTGGCCACCTATGGTAAAATTGCCTACACCATCAGTTGACCAGCTAATATGATTCTAGTACTTTAGGACCAGGGCCTGCCCACTGAAATGAATAGGAGCCAATTTTATTTTTGTGTCTGACAAACTGGAAAAAATGACCTAGGTAAATATTTTAGCAAGGTGATCATATTGTATATTCAGAATCCTCACATACTCCATAAGAAAAAAAAAACATCTTGCTAACTTTTGTTTTGATTCCAAAACCAGGGTGCATCTGTTGTATCTTAAATGCTAATATTAGTCAATGCCTTGACATACACTAAACCGAACTAGGAAGTTTTACCTCCATACAAATGTTATAAGTAATTATTGTTTACCTATAAAATATTAGAAAGATTAGAAAAGCTGAAAGAGATTATTTGGTTGGAATAAAACATGTTTATTATGGTTTAATAATTTTAAGAAACCCAAATTTAAAAATTAAAAAAAAAAAAAACCTGGTAGCCTTTAATGAGCTCCTCCCCAGACTCTCCAAAGATCTCCAGCAAGCAGCGGATGATGACATCTCTTCTGCCTCCAACATTTTTTGAAGTTATTGCAAAAACCAATATGTAATTGTTTAATACAATCAATGTTTTAACTCCCCTGTGGACTGGGAAGTTATCTATTTTTAAATCATATATTCCCAAACAAGATAAGAATACGAATATAATTTTAAACATTACCTGGCTGAATTTGTCCAGTATGCGTTTTATTTTTGTGGTACTTATGACAGAAAAAATGCATTATTTCCACAGGCCTACATTATTTATATTCAAACAAAAGTCAAAGTCAACTTTGTCATTTCACCGTATACAAGTATACAGGGAAATTACATGGCAAGAGCTCTGGCTCAGCAGTGTATATACAAATATTTAGAAGAAATAGATTGAGTAAAAAAGAAAAAACTAATTTAGAAATAATAGACAGACAAGACAAAACATTGTGCAAGACAAAGTGCAATCAGACAGTATATATCTATGGTATGTGCAAATGGGTAAGCTATATACATATACTATACATATACAGTAAAGATCTTATTTGACAGAACATATTTGAGTAGCAGCATGTTCCACAGATAAGAAAAATATGGAATGAGAAGGCAAAGTGCCAGTGCGCAAATACCATGGCCAATACCACGGCCCAGTACTTTAGTTTAAGCCTCCTCTCATAACACTAACATGACTTAAAATACTCGACTTAAAAGGCCAAAAACATCTCTGTGCAAATAGTTGAGCCACTAAGTATAACTATCAGCCAGGAACACTCACATTGACAAGTCAGGTAATTAAGATGCCAAACTGGGGCGTGGCACAGAGCAGCAATTAGCTAGCAGGCTAATGCTAATGTTAAATTAGCAATGTGGCACAGAGCATCTTGACTAGTTACTAGTTACTTAAGTTTTCAATAGTCAAACACTTACTTATTTGTCGAGATGACAGGTATAAAGTTAATTAAGAACAACTTACCTTTGTCGCTTCTCATTTATGGATTCTCTTGCCAGTGTTTGTCTTCTTGAGCCAATGTTTGCGGTTTGTCTGATTCAGTCCCATTATCCAAGCAAAACTTACTTTCTTGTGTCAAGATTTGCAGTCACACAGTAGTGAGTTGTCGTGAATTTACGGACTAAAAGGAGAATAGATCATTACAAACAAACACAAAGTAACAGATTAAATAAAAGATGACATTTTAAAATAAAATAAAATGTAGAATTTAAACAAATAATTTCAGTAGTATTTACAGGGCCAATAAGTCATTTTTTTAAGTGTAGAAGTGTCACGAGGGCCGGACCTAGCCGGCTCCTGTGATTTACCTCTGTGTACAGACCAGGCTGGGAAGCAGGCATCCATACTGTGGTTCTTTATTGAAACAAAACAAAACAGAAATTAAACCTGGCGCGAGGGCCACTAGACACATGAACAGGAAAAAACAGGATTCAGACAGGGCATCAACGAGGGTAAATGAGGCGATGGACAGATAACATGCACAAACACAAACAGGACTTAAATACAGGCAGCAATCACTGAAATAAATGTAAAACAGGTGCAAACCGGAAACAAGCCCAAAAAACGAATAGAATATCAAAATAAAAGACCTCAAACATAACAGAAAAACAGTGACCCCTTACGGCCACTGACCGTCACAAGAAGGCTATTGTACATTACTAAAATAGGCTAGCTATTGCTTTTCTTGAAGTACAAAAATAAAAATGCAATTTAAATTACCACCATCTCCCTAAAAAGTGTCTACAACTTCTATGATGATAAGGCCCTATTATTTTACATTACATGGGGTAACCGTACTAAATGTATTTGCTATTGACCATCATTATTGCGATGAGAATTACGGTAGTTTTGTTTTGTCTCTAGTGAAGACACAGTCACCCATGACTCCAACAGAGTACAACTGACTTTGCTCTCTCTTTGTATACACTCCTTCTTCCCTATCAGTGATAGCCAGCATGTTCATTTGTTAGCAAAAAGTAACTGCTACTTAATGTTCTGCTCCAAGTCCAATCATGTTGTGTTAACAGCAGTTTAAAAATATAAGGTGCCACTGGATTATTCTGACCAATGTACCATTGATCCAAATCTGAGAGAAGAGAGGACTGTTACATATATAAGAGTACCAGGAAAAGCTGTTTCAGTGTTTTAATTTTTTTTCCTCGGAAACCTTTTCCTTACAGAATCTCCTCTCTGAGTTTCATGTGCCAAGGTAGTTTTCCAGGGTTTTGTTCTGTCTTTCCAAGGTTTCTACTGTGAGGGGAAAAAAAATAATGCAGGCCTTTCAGTTTTTTCCCCAAAGATGTGGAAACTCTGTTTAGTTGTTTTCAAATGTAAGTTTAGTTGAAATAGCGCTCAGTAGATCTAGTTACTCTTAGCTTATTTACATGAGTATATATACAAAAACATCTGGCTTAGAATGCACTGTAAAGAAAAAACACAGACAGGTGCAAACAATTCTCTGCACGGAAAATCAAACAGGCATGAGGATCTGTGATCAGAACAGCAGCTGGTGAACAGGGCACACACACACACACTCCTGTTACCAGAGACCACGCTTCACTGTAACAAAGCAAGTTCACCTGCCAAGGAAAATGGCAACGACATAAAAGGTGAAGACAGAGAACGAGGTACTTTACACGCAGTGTGAGCTAATCATGAATGTAGAAGATCCATAGCAACCTAGCATGCATCTGGCAAAGCTTGGGTATTTATACAGGACAGCATGCGTGATGAATCACTAAAACCATCTTGGGTAAGCTTTTCAGTATTTAGTGCTTTACACACAGATTGTACAAGACCGTATTTACTGCAAAACAATTTGATCTTTCATTTAAGTCAAAAATATTTATTTGGTCTGGAGACCTTTGCAAATATAAAACGTGGAATCTGGTGCCTGCTTAAGTATTTAACACCTTCAAACTAGCTTTTGGCAGAACTACTTTGGGATTGATTTTCTCTCATTCATCCAGGTAGAAAGATTCCATGTTGTTGGGTTTGATTAGATGTTACCCGCATTTTTAAATAATTCCAGTCATTCCCAGTTGGACTGAGATCTGACTTTGTCTATTTGGCCTCTCATTCTCCTTTTGTTGTTTACACTCTCCTGTATGCCTTTGACCTTTTACCTGGAATCAATGTCCAGTTTAAACGCCAAGGCTCTTCCAAATCTTGTTTTTGTAAGCAGGTGAAACAGTTAATTTTACGGTATCTCCATGTATTTTCTACTATTCATCCATGCTTGTATCCATCTATCCGTCCATTCAACATGATGCTCAGATGTTGCTGAGGAAAAGCATAACCACTTGATCCTGCCACTAAGGTCACTGATATAAAAAAAAAATGCTTCTGTAATAACTATGAAGGAGCTTTTAGTGCCATTAAATGCTGCAGAGTGTGGTTCCCAATGCTTATCTGGTTCGTTGCAGCCTCAAAACCACAACTGGCTGATCTGTTCAATAAAAAAGTGAACATCATGTTTTTTTTTTATAGAATGAGCAATGAGTGTTGCTCTTTACCGGCATTTTTCTACCTCAAAGGCTCAAAGGGGCATCCGGTTCTAAAAGTGCAACCCCAAAACCCCTTTCCTCCAAAACTGTGGAGTTCAAGAGGCTGAGGATTTAACCACAGCTCATCTTCCTTGTAAATTAGCGCCGCCTTGTGGTGAGAATCTGTACAGTCATCCTTTTAATTCCAGCGTTTTTAAATGCTTTCAAGCATAATTCAGATTGTTAAGCTTTAAACAGTAGAAGTATTTTGGTGTGAAATCAATCAATCAATCAATCAATCAATCAATCAATCAATCAATCAATCAATCAATCAATCAATCAATCAGTCTGTCT
>JBBPCW010247249.1:0-14750 GCA_037974425.1 Phenacogrammus interruptus
CAAGACCCTTAACCCCAAGTTGCTCCAGGGAGACTGCCCCCTGTAGTTAGGGAATGGAAGTCGCTTTGGATAAAAGCTTCTGATAAATGCCGTAAATGTGTTGTGATGGTCGGGTTGGTCCACAGTTAATGATCCTATTCCACTACGGTTCTACTGCACATTATGTCAAGAACCACTTAACTAAGTAAAAAAAACAACAGTCCATCATTCCCTTATTACAGAACAGATTCTGGTTTGTTCAACTGTTTGTTGTTTACTGCATCATTTCAATATTAATCTACAATGTAGAAAATAATAAAAACAAAGAAAAACACTGAATGAGAAGGTGTGTCCAAACTTGTATACACACACACACACACACACACACACACACACACACACACACACACACACACACACGCACACACAAACACATAGTACAGTGCAAAAGTCCTAGGCACCTGAGAAAATGATGCTTAAAAGCTGTTCACTGCTGGGCAGTGGTGTTAAGTTAGTGTTAAAACACTTACATTACAGCAAATACAGACAACATTAATACAGTAAATGGTGGTTTTATGTGTGACGAAGTGTTCGAGGGAAAAGTAGTGCTTATACTTCCAGTTTACAAAAGCTACCTTTGAACTTGTTGGACGTGCCATCGTTGTGACTCCTGGATGTTGGTGTGTGTGCGACTGATAGTGTATGTCTGTGTGAACACCCGCACTTCTCTACCTCTGACTGGCAAACAATAGTAATTTCCTCAATCTAAGCCAGTCATTGCGTTCTCAGTTGCACCACGTGTTTACAGACACACCAATCATCATTACTGCTCGCATGAAAACCGCTTCAGTGTTCTCAGTTATAGTAACTCAGTTGTCAGTAACGGTAACAGTGTTGTAACGGGGGAAACAGGAAACGGGGGATTCCTTGTTACTGAAAAAAGTATCACCGTTAGTAACGCCATTTATTTATAGCGCCGTTATTCCCATCACTGCTGATTTCTTTTAGAAAAAAGAAATCCTGATACTTTTTACTGCATTCTTGGGTTAGGGTCAGGGTCAGCTCAGATTCTCTACATCCTTTCAGTAACATTCAGAAAGAACTTGTGTCCAAACCCTTGCAGCACCTTTTCCAGCAGAACTAGTTGTGTATGATTTTCTGGATCATGTGGAGCTTGTGGGTCTCCAGCTGGTCCCTGCAGCTCAATGGGAGAAAGATCTGGAGATTGGGGAGGACGAGACATCCCTTAATAAACCCTTTGCTCTTCTTTAGTATCGATCACAATGTTGATAACATCATACTGACACTGTGTTGGTTCATTAACTCTCATTAATGCTGTTGCAGGAGGCTCAGACCTACGCTGAAGACACAGGCTTACTGTTTATGGAGACATCTGCCAAGACCGCCATGAACGTCAATGAGTTATTTCTGGCTATTGGTGAGCCCCCACCCTCTCTCTTTCTGATTATAATCATTTAGGCTGCAGTGGAAGTGCACTGCAAATGTAGTAAAAATCAGTTTAGGGTGTTTTCACATATAGTCCTCTTTAAAGGAACTGATCTCCGTTCTCTAGAAGTGCTGCAGAAAGTGGACCAACAGAAAGGGAACTTGGTTCTCCACTTCACCTCGGATGGGTCTCAGTTCTTTTTCTGTTCACTCTGCCACCTCTGTTTCTTTACATTCACCATCACTGGGAAGTTTTTTATCCATAAGAGTCGAGGGTTAAAAGCTCCACCAAACTTCTAGATTTTCCACAAAGGTCCCTGCTTCTATTCCTCTTCAGCTGATGGAGCAAGAACGCTTTGAGTCTAAGCAGCTTGGTAGAGAAACTTGATCTTGACCAGAAGCTCTAGGCCCCCTTAATGTATTTATTTATTGATTTGGTTTTTAATTTTTTATCTTTATCATTTATTCGTTTGTATTTATTGGATCATTTCTTTATTGCCAATTTCCTGGCGCTGTACCACATGATCTAGCTATGGCAAGCCTAGAGGGCAAAATCTGTCCAAGTGAACCCGGAGTGCTTTGTGTTCATAACGCCTGAGTTTAACCGAACAGAACCGAACCACAGACTTAAAGCGACCTGGACTGTGACCACCCCCCGATGGGTCTCAGTTTGGTTCGTTTCAGAGGGTCTGAGTTCATTTGGCGTGTTCAAGTATACACTAATAAAGCTGACTAATCGATCTGAGTTCACTTTAAGGGCTGAAAACAGCCCAAATGTGAAAACTCCCTTAGTTATGTTTCGCCACACTCACTGTGAAATTTTTAATTCATTTGTTTTTTATTTATATTTGAATTTAAGGAGGAGAAACATGACTTCTGGTTTGTTAACTTGCAAATGCAGTAATGGGCAAAACCAACTAAACAAGTACTTTCACTTCCAGCAGATTTCCGCGAGAAAGCAAACATTGAACCGAGTCGCAGTGCGACGTTCTGTTCCTGTTGTTTACGGTCGGTGTTCTTTTCCCTTTGCAGCAAAGAAGATGCCAAAAACAGACACCCAGAACCCCACGCATGCCGCCCGACACCGAGGGGTCAATCTGCAGGATCCTGACGCCCAGTCAGCCCGAAGCTGCTGTGGGAACTAAGCGGCCATCTACACCCCATCATCCACATCAACAACAAGGGAGACCACCAACGCCCTGTCCTCCCAGCCCCCCTCCCCCAACCCTCCACCCTTTCACCTCAAAGACTGGCATGGAGAGAAGAGAGAGAAGAGAAGAGAAGGAAGAGTCTGGACCCCTCACCAGTGACGAAGAGGTCAGATGTGAAGTGAGCGTTTGTTCTCTGTGTAATGTCTAGCACTTAATTGTGGATGTCTGTTTAGTATAGTTACCTTGTCGTCAAATCTTTGTCAGCATTCATTTGATTATGCAAGCGGTGTAGTGTTGGTTTATTGGTGGCAGAGTCATGAGGAGAACAGGAACTTGAGTGAAGCGGTTGATGTTCTGCGGTTGGAGAAGACTTGGAGAGCGAAGGAAAAGGAGTCCCCACCCAGTCTTCCCTTTTATGTGGTCCTTAGCTGGGCCAAGGAGGTCCCTCCCGATGTCCAGAAGATGGTTACATGCCTAGAAGCCTTGCAGACCAACGAAGACACCTGTTACGGCATCTGTACCTTCTGATTCCACTCTGGCTCTTGAGCACTGAGAAGAATCCAGCACCCCAACCTTGGTCTGTCAATCAATCTGTCAATCAAATCAACAAATCAAGCTATGGAATAAACCCTTAGACCCCATTGCCAGGGCCTGTTGCCCCTTACTGGACACTTGTTCTCCTGCATGTAGGTCTTAAGACTTTCCTTTCCTATTTGTCAAGTCTTGACCGGCAAGAAACGTCTTCCTGGCCCCCTTCCTTCTTCTGGAATGCTTCCCAGCCAACCGTGTCCAATCCTATTTGGAGAAAAAAAAATGACAGTCCGTGGTGGTCCGCTAGCAACAATCAACAGCCCATCCGTAGTATCATAGCGCTAATTATGTAAAGAAGCTTGGTAACCATGTTAATTGCCGTGAGATTATACAAGGACCCTGAGTTGTGCCTCTTGGCGTCTCTGAAGGTAGAAGTTACCCAGGAACCATGCTGTACCTCTCAAACCCACCATGGGGTGGTGGTGGCCTAGTGGGGAGGATACTTGCCTCTGGACCAAAAGGTCATGGGTTCGGATCCTACCTTCAGCACCACCACTGGGTTCCTGAGCAAAACCCTTAACCCCACGTTGCTTGAGGGAGACTGCCCCCTGTAGTTAGGGAATGGAAGTCGCTTTGGATAAAAAGCGTCTGCTAAATGCCGTAAGTGTAAAATAAATGTAAAAATAAAATCACCCTCAGTCTTTCGCTTTGTATGCAGATTGGTAAAAGAAAAAATATTGGGATGGTGCGGAGGGAATTTTTGGCGAGGGAAGTCCCAGAAAGGTTGGAAAAAAACAGAAGTGCCTACTCCGTTTTTTTCATGTTCTTCGTTTTGGGCTCACTTTGGGGTGCGTTCAAGTCGGCGGATTGCCTCCACATTCCCAGTCCAGTCTTTTGGGGCCTGAAATTAGTCCTTTGGTTCCAGCCCTCGAGGTACCTCAAGCAGGTACATATGTTGGGCTGAGGTAGAAGAAACCTGATTGGGAGCTCTCCAGTGTCCAGCCGATCCTCTGCATCTGTAGCGTCTGGACGATCACCATGGACAATCGGTTTTCCCTGTACTGAACCATCTGAAGCGTCTACTCATTGGCTTTGAGTCAACAAGGTTCCTGTGTGAGTACTGGGAGATGCTTTGAAATTGTCCATTCTAATCGACCGCATGGTTCAGATGCAACAGATGAGGATTAGGCCCGGAAAACACAGGGGTGCTCCTTCAAAGACTCAACTGGGACCCTAAAGCTAAGTGTTTCCAGACTTTGGCCTGAAGCATATAACTAACTTGTGACACATTCTTTCTTATGTTAAAGAGAGAAGTCCTTTCTAATGTCTTGTTTTAAGGATGTTAATAATTTATGTGTTTGAAAAAAAAAGTTTTTATTTAAAATTGGTTTTAGTTCAATTTGTGGGTTGCCAATACGATTTTATGGTCATTTAGGGAACGATGGTGATGACACATCACGTAAACTGAAGTCATTTTGTCATGTCTCTTATGATCCAGTTTATTTTGTGGGATAGATTTGATCTCCTGTTAACACTTCTGTCAACTGGAAAGTCAAATAAAAAGCTGTGCTATTCTGCTATGAATGGAATATGAGTCCAGTCTGTTCCTTGGCCTGTAGTGCTTCCATTGTTTCTTTATAGATGGTTAGAGTTAGGATTAAGAAAATCTGTCTCAGATTGTTATGACTTCTCCGAAAGTCTGTAGGTGTGTTCTGTTGTTTCCTTTTGTCGCTCCAAGGGGTGAAATGAGCTTATTCGTTGATGCATCAACCTGACAGGCAACACCAGGGACTCCCCGAAGGGGGATTTGGAGGGTCGCAAGTTAATAATAGTGGTATAATTGGTGGTGGATGTGTTCAAAGATTCCATTTTCAGCTTTGCAGCATTGTTAATATAGCCCAAGTGTGTGTGTGTGTGTGTAAGTAAAGGAATGCACCGAAAGTCTTTTTTGGCCGAAACCTAAAACACTTGGCTGAAAACCCAAAACACAAAGAAATTATTATTATTCAGTTATTAATAGAATAAATCTGTTACAAAACTATGAAAACACTTACTTATCATTCAAACAATACACAATATATAAAATATTTTACTTGGCCCCACTCATGAACAGCCTCAAAGCAAGATAGCTGAAATATTATACAATTAAATATCTTCTCCCATAAAACAAGTGAAATCAAGTGCATTTTAATATTCTGAATGTAGGGTCTGGCCTCGTCTGTGCTCCATTGGGATGTTTTGATTTTATTTAATAAATTAATCCTGATGTTGAGAGAGTCTTTGTGGATGCACTCCCTCTAGAAATTTCAGCATTGCTCGCTTTACAATCGCCTTTCCATGTGTCTTTCTTAGATATATGGAAATGTGCCACACGGCAGACATGTTGACTCTAATCCAATCCGGCGCTGCAGGTTGCGATTGTTGCTTGCGTCATCACTGTTTCGATCATGAAAATTTTCGGTGGCCGAATAATGCATGCATACCAAATATATATAGTTATATACACTATTTGTCAAAAGTTTTAGAACACCCCAGTGTGTCAAGCTTTTTTTTTATTTGAAATTCAAACAATTCAGGTTCAATGAATTGCATGAAATGGTAGAAAGGACAGCGCTGAACTGCAAGAGGGTTAAAAATGGTGAGGTTACCCAGAAGCGGGTTATAATTCTGGAGCTCAATGCAGTTCCTCTGGTTTGGGCCTAGTTGGTTGGGATCATCCTACATCAAGATAGTGTCCCAAGCTCTGCCAGAACTACCTTAGAAAAAAGAATAACATGGTGAACTGGAGAACATGTGTATATACAGTATTGTTCAAAATAATAGCAGTGCAATGTGACTAACCAGAATAATTCAGGTTTTTAGGATATGTTTTATTGCTACATGGCAAACAAGTTACCAGTTGGTGCAGTAGATTCTCAGACAACAAACAAGACGCAGCATTCATGACATACACGCTCTTAAGGCTGTGCAATTGGATAATTAGTTGAAAGGGGTGTGTTCAAAAAAATAGCTAGGAGGGAGACCTTGCGAGCAAAGCAGGATTTTAATCCATTGCGGTGTAATGTGTTTCAAATGGTTTTCTTGGTGACTGTGGTCCGAGCTACTTTGAGTTCATTAACTAACTCCTCCCGTGTAGTTCTAGGAATTCTCACCTTTCTCAGAATCATTGACGCCCCACGATGTCAGATCTTGCGTGGAGCCCCAGACCGAGGTCGACTGATGGTCATTTTGTGCTCCTTCCATTTTCAAACAATTGCACCAACAGTTGTCACCTTCTCTCCCAGCTTCTTGCTAATGGTTTTGTAGCTCATTCCAGCCTTGTGCAGGTCTACAATTTTGTAGACCTTGGACAGCTCTTTGGTCTTTCCCATGTTGGAGAGTTTGGAGTCTGCTTGATTGATTAATTTCTGTGGACAGGTGTCTTTTAAATGATACTGTACTGAGACTTTTCATTTCTTTGTCATTGGACAAACTTACAAAATCCGCGAGGGGTCAAATACTTATTTCCTCCACTGTATTATAAAACAGTTGAATATTTCTGATTGCAACTATAGATATACACTGCTCAAAAAAAATAAAAGGAACACTTAAACAACACATTGTGACTCCAAATCAATCACACTTCTGTGAAATCAAACTGTCCACTTACGATGCAACACTGATTGATAATCAGTTTCACAGGCCGTTGTGCGAATGGAATAGACAACAGGTGGAAATTATAGGCAATTAGGAAGACATGCCCAATAATTCTGCAGGTGGTGACCACAGACCACTTCTCAGTCCCTATGCTTTCTGGCTGATGTTTTGCTAATTTTTGCTCATGAGATTGAGTCTACAACCTACACAAGTGGCTCAGGTAGTGCAGCTCATCCAGGATGGCACATCAATGCGAGCTGTGTCTGTCAGCGTAGTGTTCAGAGCATGGAGGCACTACCAGGAGACAGGCCAGTACATCAGGAGATGTGGAGCAGGCCGTAGGAGGGCAACAACGCAGCAGCAGGACCGCTACCTCCACCTTTGTGCAAGGAGGAACAGGAGGAGCTCTGCAAAATGACCTCCAGCAGGCCACAGATGTGCATGCGTCTGCTCAAACGGTCAGAAACAGACTCCATTGAGGGTGGTATGATGTCCACAGGTGGGGGTTGTGCTTACAGCCCAACACCGTGCAGGACGTTTGGCATTTGCCAGAGAACACCAAGATTGGCAAATTCACCACTGGCGCCCTGTGCTCTTCACAGATGAAAGCAGGTTTACACTGAGCACACGTGACAGAGTCTGGAGATGCTGTGGAGACCGTCCTGCTGCCTGCAACATCCTCCAGCATGTCCGGTTTGGCAGTGGGTCATTAATGGCGTGGGGTGGCATTTCTTTTGGGTGCCGCACAGCCCTCCATGTGCTCGCCAGAGGTAGCCTGACTGCAATTAGGTACCGAGATGAGATCCTCAGACCCCTTGTGAGACCATATGCTGGTGCGGTCGGCCCTGGATTCCTCCTAATGCAAGACAAAGCTAGACGTCATGTGGCTGGAGTGTGACAGCAGTTCCTGCAAGACGAGGTTATTGATGCTATAGACTGGCTTTAGTCCAGGTCTGGGAGGAGATCCCTCAGGAGACCACCCGCCACCTCTTCAGGAGCATGCCCAGGCGTTGTAGGGAGGTCATACAGGTACGTGGAGGCCATACACACACTACTGAGCCTCATTTTGACTTGTTTTAAGGACATTACATCAAAGTTGGATCAGCCTGTAGTGTGTTTTTCCACTTTAATTATGAATGTGCCTCCAAATCCAGACCTCCATGGGTTGATAAATTTGATTTCCATTGATAATTTTTGTGATTTTGTTGTCAGCACATTCAACTATGTAAAAGAACAAAGTACTTAAGAATATTTCATTCATTCAGATCTAGGATGTCTTATTTTTGTGCTCTTATTTTTTTGAGCAGTGTATATATACAGTAAAGTTATGTTCCGCGAGCACCCGCGTGCAGAGAAGAAAAAAACCTGTTTTGGTACAAAAACGTGTAAACCCTAAATATTCCTCCAAATCTGCTCCTAGAACACTTTAATTTAAAACTCAGTTTAATACAAGAAAGTGTAAAGGTAAACCCGTATTCGCCTCAATTTAAATTCCCCGCCAAGATATTCAGCTCGGAAGGTCGCAGGACAAAAGTTTTAGGACAAAAGTATTGGGACACCACGGCGAGGTGAATGGTTTTCAGGGAATAACCCCTGATCTACTCGGGCTAAAATGAGGGCTCGTTGGAAAGCTCTCCTGGAGAACTATCCGAACTGTGGAGTTTAAAATGTTGCTTGCACCGCTGAGAAATCGCGCTTGGTGCGCAGGGGCTCAACCCTGGAGTGGAATTCGAAAAAAGTGCTTCCAGGTCGGCTACAGCCTGCCCTGAGTCTTTTTTGTGAAAACATCCAGAAAAAAATATATTTATTGACGCAAAAAGGCGGAGGATATTTGCAGTTTCCGTGTTATTGTGTGACTAGTTCGGTTCTAAAAAAGATCTGCGACTCCTGATCTGCGTAAAACTGCTGGTTTACTATACAGCCTTACTCTTTCCTATTTCCTAATAGGTTAGAGAGAATAAAGCTGCAGATACCATAAGCTTTGGACCAATTTGGATGGTGATAAGTATGTTCCTACTAATATACTGTGCAACTGTTTACGGTGCTAACCTTTGCTCTAGCGCCACTTTTTCCAGCAGGTGAGTGGGGCACATGTTTTCATGAATACACAATGATTTTTGGCAGAAAAAATCATTCCACAGCCATCTCTGCTCTTTAATATCACAGAAACCATACAAGCTGTCCAACTGAGGTCACGGTCCTGAATAAAAATGAACACATCAAAAACTCTAAGGAGTTTCTTTCTTCAGTTAAAAAAAATCAAAAATCCCCAAAACTGACAGATGACCAAGTGTTTATCACAAGTTATAAACTCATCCCGAGATGAAAATATATGTAAACAAACGCAGAATGATGGTTATAGTCTTAAAACCTTTTATCATCATAAATGGGCTCATGTAAGTTATTATTTAATGAAACGTACTTAAATGAGAGAAATCCTTTAAAAAAAAAACAAACAAAAAAAACCCTAAAACTGCAGCGTGAGACTGGGGTCAGTAATAAACACATATGCAAAAGCTGGTCGAGAAATCGTGTTTGGTCTATAAATTCATTCATACCAGTGGTTCTCAAACCAGTCCATTTTTGAACTATTCCCAGCTGCAAGCACACCTGAGCGAAGCCATTTAAAAACAATTGTAGCTTAACATCATTATTGTTGGTTTAGCCACGTAGCTTTGGTGTTGCATCAGAGGAACAATTTTCAGTGTCTCTGATGGTTCCCTAACCCTGCACACCCTGAAGGTGTGTTGGGAGGAAAACTGCTGGGGAGCCCCAAGGACTGGCTTGAGAAACAAGCAAGTCTGCGAAACCTGACTTCTGCAACTAGCTCTCCTCGTCTTCGGCCGCTGTGTAGATGCTCTGGTTGCGCCGCTTGATTCTGGGTGTGCCGCCTGAGGGGCTGTGGGAGTCTTTGGTCTCTCCACTGCAGCGTTTGGGCACTCTGGCAGGGGGGGCACCGCTCTCTTCCTCTGAGCTGGTCTGGGAGAGCCCGGCGGAGGAGGACGGTGTGGAGCCAGAAGGTGGAGGAAGCCTGAGAGCCAAAGGCGACGGAAGTGGCTCGTCCATTTCTGACTCGGTGCGAGGGGGCGGTAGGATAAGCCGGGCTGCCGCCTCTCGCGGGGGGCTGCTGTCCCTATCACTGTCCTGAGACCCAGCCGGAGCCTCCGGGACCACCGCGTCTGACCCCTTCTCCTCTTCCTCGCCTTCCCCTTCTTCGTCCCACTCGTCCTCGATGGTGATCTCGTCTGGGTTGTAGGAGCTGGAAAGGCCAGAGGTTTCGGTGGGATACTCGCTCAGCTCTTCGGTGCTACCCGTGCTCTGGTTGTCCTCGTCCTCCTCCTCCTCGGTAGCCCCACCCTCCTCTGCCACAAGGCTCCGCCCACCCTGGCCAGCCAGGGCGTAGATGTCGGTGAGGCCAAGCGTGGCGCACAGCTCGGTGGTCTGGGGGTTGGTGGAGTAGGCAGGGGCGGTGTGCGGCTGGGGGCGCGAGGGGTCATAGGGGGGCACTGTTGAGCTGAAGTTTTCCGGGATGACAAGCTCTCCGTTCAGGTCGCTCACCACCTTCATCATGGCCTCCTCTGTCGCACTGTAGTCCCACCTACACACAAAGCAGCACATTAGTCTGTATTATTGGGTAAAATAACACTGGTCAGAAACCATAACACACTTTTCTAATTTTAGATTAGATTTGCAATAGACTTGCATGCGATTTTTAATAAACCACAGGTACCAATCAAGTAACTGTGTTAATATTTTTAGTGTGAAGTCAGACAGGCCACACTGTGGAATATATATAATGATCAGTGTCAGTCAGACACCACTGTTTCTTCAAAAACACTCAGCATATGATTATTATATGATCATTATACCAACTATCATGCAGTATAGAACTAGCTTCATCACAAAAACTGTACATGGGAAAAACTAAACACAGATTTTAAATCAGCATGAAAAACACTACAGAACCCACATACATCTCTGATGATTTTGACCAGTTGACCTGTGTAATTAACACTACAGTAGGACACCACTGGAAATGCTCTGTTATTTTTGCATGACTTTTCAGCTTGACGATTTTAATAACTGTAGCTGGGGAGAGGAGCTTCAGCTCGTTAAAATTAATAAAGTAGCTGCATTAGTAATCAGATTAAATGCCATATTGTAAGAAATCTGAAATATTACGTATCTGGAAAGAATAGTTGCACCGTTTTCTCTACATTTCTGCATAATTAAGTGGTTAAGAGTCATTCACGGTGGTGGTGAATGCAACCACACCTCTGACTCTAAAAGTTCCCAACACAAAGTTATTCCAGCAAATGGTTATAAATGAGCTGCCTGATGCCTGAGACGAGGCAAAATAGTCCCCAAAGAAAGATTCACTATTTTACCATCAACATCCATATAAACATTCAGACGCGTGGAGCTTCACCGGGTGTTGAAAGAGAATAAAGAGAATGGCTGGATTTGTGATGGAGACGTGCGGTTCCATTCACCTCCACTGTAAAACATGCCACTTGTGTCCTATGTTTGCCAATGAACTATACAGAAATTGTAAACAATGGATTTTCCTTTGTAACCTATCTAGCACTGGATTGCACACTATATATTTTTTACACTTTTAGAATATTGTGTGTAATATTTTTGCTCCATTATTTGCTGGTTGGTTGTTCTGTGGTCACAGCAGCGTCCAGACAGACAGAAAAATTCCTACCGTGCGTGAAGGCCGTTGTTTTCCGGTGGGTGCCAGATGTTGGGCGAGGGTTTCTGAAGGAGGTCCGTGGCCTTCAGGATGGCCAGCCACTCCGGGTCAAACTCCAGCTGATCAGAGGAGCCGGGTCTGTCTGCCACCTCCACAATCTGCAACATGACCAACATGCTTTTCAGGAGACAATAATGAAAACAGTGCAGGCAGAAATACTGAAATACAGTGTTCCCACACAAAGTCGCGGCTCACAGTTCACAGCCTCAGTCATTAGCTGATTTTTTTCTTAGAAATGAACTAATTATTGTTTGCAGAAATCACAAATTTGCTTTCTTTGTGGTAACATCTAATGTTTCATGCATTTTAGTGCTAAAGAAAAACATAATTTATTAATTTTGTTATAAATATGAACGTAAATTCAGCTACATTTCCGTATGAAATATAACTGGATAAATAGTTTGGTTCTGTGGAGACAAACACAAAGAAAGCTCCTCTTGGGATAGTGAAGTATCGCTGTACTCAAAGATGGGAGGTTTGAAAGTAGCTAATCCGAGAATGTTATTTATTTTTCCTTGCTGCTGATTGGCTGCTACCCTGTGACACAGCTCTGGCAGCTGCAGTCCAGCATTCCTGGATCAGAACAGTTTCCCTTGAGTGTACCTTTTAAAGGGTAATATATTAAGCGCAGTTAAAAATGAAATTAAGGTGTTCTGGGAGCATATTTGGGGCCATAATTAGGTTTTACACAATAAAATGGCATTTGTAGGTATTTTTTTCCGGAATATGCGGATTGCCGGTCTGCCCCCTCTGAACCACTGCTGTCGGCCTGTAATTCTTGCCTGAGATGCTGAGCTGCATTGCCAGAAGGTACAGGACGTTTGGGCGGTATAAGGCTTTAAGTAGAATGCAATGAAAACCTCAGCCAATAACTGGAATTTGAATTTATACTTGGATTTCTATTTATGTTTGTAGTAAATCATATGTTTAATCATTTAGAACTAAAATGAGTAAAAAAAAAAAAACATATTGCCACGAAAAAAGCAAAAGAAATGCGGAGAATATTTGCAGGTTCCACGTTTTGGAGATTTCCGCGTAAAGCGATCAGTATATATATTGCTTAAGAACGATCGAGAACTGGTGTAATGCTACACCAAAACAGTTGTAGTTTACAGGTAACATTAAGGACGGGTATTAACACATTTTTGTCAAGAGTTCGAATCAACAGTGGCTTTAAAACAGGTACTAAAACCACCATTGATTCAACCTGCAGCTCTTAAACTGGGAATACTTAGAATGGGTGGAGTGAAGAAGATTCAGAGACTGGATTAAGAGATTAAAACTAAAAATTGCTCTCATTTTTGTATTATTTACAATTTTATTTTCCCTCAGGAACAGTTTTAACTTGAAAATTATTAGTCAATTTCAAATGTTATATATTTATTTATTGTTTAGGCAAAAATATATTTATTTATTGTTTACAGTTTTACTTGTTATTTATGTACATATTTATGTTTAGTCGGTGTTAAATAAACGTTAAGTTTAGAAATGTTGTATATCCTTTGTTGTTGTGTGTGATATTTTATGGGAAATGTGTAATTATTGGCCAAAAAAATATCGGCAGCATATATCCGCCATATCCATATCCGCTGACCCTAACGTCTGCATATCAGCATCGGCATTAGAAAAAACAATATTGGTCGACCTCTAGTTTACCAAAAATAGGCATTTAAAGTTTACTTAAAGTTGGAACTTTTTATTTTACGATCGTACAAGCATGAATGAAATCATAACTGTGAAGATTAAAATACAAATTATCAACAAAACCCGATTTATATTATTATGAATCATTTTGAGCACTGATACTGGATCTAATGTAACTGAATATGGAGCTGATACAACTGTTTGTCTTCCAAATGACTTTTAACCCATCAAACACAATCTGAGATTGTAGAAAGTAAATGGCAAAATAAAAGAAAAGTCCTTGTGCATTCATTCATCAGGGGGAATGGCTCTGGAGAGGAGTGTCTGCTACATCAAGCTTTTTATTATAAAATGATCAACAATTTATGTAAAATCAATCACTGATCACTGGGTTACACAACATAAATGAATTATGTTGTAATTTATAAAGAAATCATTATTGGCACATTCATTATTATTGTTACAATTACTGCTATTGTTAATACTACTTATATAATAATACAATTATTAATAATTGCAATACTACTAAATAGCTACTACTACTACTACTACTACTACTACTAAGTACTACTAAAACTTAGTAGTAGTAGAAGAGGTATTAGGATTAGTATTATCATTACCAATAGTTGATAGTATTATCATCATTGTTAGTAGTAGTAATCGATAAGAGAAGATAAACCTCCCACGAGTAGGAAATTTGCTTTGTCACGGCAGAAGGTGGACAGAACAAAGGTAAGGACAGCAAAACAATAGAATCGAATAAAATACTATTATCAACACTACAGTATAAAATATCTGGAAATATAAAATACGGACATATCTATTGTGAAATATACACATGTATGTACACTATATGTGAACTAAATGGATGCTAAATGAATGAATAGTTAAATGGTACAATTGTCGTTTATTTCTTATAATATTACCTATTGTTCATTGATTGATTTTTAAATGTATTTATTATTAGGTGAGTGTACTGCATCAGTGCCCTACCTGAAGGAAGTCTCTGTAGGGAAGACACTTGTCTAATGAGAGAAACTTGGTTGTTTTAGGGGCACTGTTCCCTTTGGCCTGTGAATAAAAACACAGAGTTGGTTTGTAATCCACCCCAGACTGTAGTCTTGACGCCTGCATGCAGGCGACCGTCCCGCGGGTCAGATCACAATGAGCTCCGAGTAAACTTGCTGCGGTACCTCGTGCTGCATCAGCGCAGCGAACTTGACGTGCAGGTGTGCGGAGAACCAGTATGAGGGCTGCAGGTGGTGGAGCAGCTCAGCAGCGGCAGGACTGCCCAGAGTCCCCGACTCCACCTCGTCGCGCAGGAAGCGCTTCTTACGCAGCAGCTCGTCCGTGCTGCCGTAGTGGTAGATGCCCCGCGGCCAGTCATGCGTCATGAACACGTCCATGGGCATCCGGATCTTCAGTGGTGTGAGGGAACACGGCACATAAAACAGGAAGAACAGATAACTACAAACCGTATTCCAAAAAAGTTGGGACACTAAACAAATTGTGAATAAAAACTGAATGCAATGATGTGGAGATGGCAAATGTCAATATTTTATTTGGAATAGAACGTAGATGACAGATCAAAAGTTTAATCCGAG
>JBBPCW010247413.1:0-14723 GCA_037974425.1 Phenacogrammus interruptus
ACACACACACACACACACACACACACACACATACACACACACACACACACACACACACACACACACACACACACACGGAGGGAGGGAGAGACAAAGCTGTCCATTCAGAAAGGTAAGACTGTGCCTCCAAACAAAGAATGAGAGAAACACGTCTATTTCATCATCCCTCCCCCACTCTCTCCTTTACTCCTATCTGCACTCCTTTACTCCTATTTCTCCCTCCTTTACTCCAATCTACTTTCTCTCTCTCCTTTACTTCTATCTTCTCTTTCTCCTTTACCCCCACCTCCTTTCTTTATCTTCTCTCTCACTTCTGTCTAGTTCTCTCTCCTTTACTCCACCCTATCATCACACCCTTTCTCTGCTCTACATTTCCACCCACCCACACACACACACACAGATCTCAGATATACAAGTAAAAAAGAGTACAGTAAAACAAACCAAGAAGTATTGCAGATGTCAGCAAAGTAACAAGACAGAAACATATTAATCCTCCCCAGCTCAGCTAAACTTACCCGATCAATTCTGAAGAACTATTCCTCTACATCTGTGTGTGTTTGGCTCTTCTGTGTGTGTTCTGTGCTGGAGAAGTCACACTCAAGCAGACAGCCCAAGAGAATCACAGTGTGGGTGAGGAGGAGGCCCATGCTGAACTAGGACGGCCAATAAGCCAAACCCCGCCCACTCAGCCAAAGAGGCCCAAACCCAGCCCACTCAGCAGAACAGGCATAGACTTCAAACAGTCAGATCACCAAAACAGCCTTAAAGGATAATATTTCCCACGCGTGCCTCTTTTGCACACATTCTCTCTCTCTCTCTCTATCTCTTTCTCTCTCGTCGTTTGCACTAAATGTTGTCTTGAGCGGTTTTGTTGCTCTTGTGGGGGGTTTTGCGCTCTCTCTTTCGTCCTGCCTGCAATTGAGGTTTTGCGATGTTCTGTTCTTGTGTTGCACCACGGCCCTGAGGCCAGGAGATAATTAAATAAAACAGTCAGTAAAAAAGTAATTTAAAGATAAATGATGAGATGGTGTGAATTACAGATTAGCAAAAGGCTATAATAAAGTGGATGCATGACTAAAAGAAAATAAAATAAAGACAAAAAAAGATGATAATGATAACAATAATAGATAAAGTGATAATTATATAATCAGTATTTAAGTATGTTGTAGGTCAGGGGTGGCAGAGTTACTCACTGTCCTGCAGATGGTGGCAGTCTAAGTTTTCAAACTTCAGAGGATTATTTGTATTTCTTGAGTAGAATTTTCTCGATTCATTTCAAACTTCTCACAGTAAAGAAGGAAGTGTAGCTCGGCCTTGACCTCGCTGCTCTCGCAGTGACAACATACCCTCTTTAAACTCTTGGGGTTGAAATTCTTAGTACTGAAGTGTGTTTCTGTTACTAAATTGTAGATGCAGCCCAAATTTTACCACACTTAACACACTGAATGGGTATGATCATTAGAAACCAGCCTAATTCCATCATACATGCATTTGTTGGTGTTTTTCTTTTAATCTTTCTACAGAATTCTGGATGCAGAAACTCTGTGGGTTGCTTGTCCCAACTAGTTTAGCCATGTTTACTCACTCCTATAAAGCACAATAAATGGCAGCTGGTAGCCTAGTGGTTAGGGCATTTGCCCAGTGACCAGAAAGTCCGGGTTTGATTCCCAAGACCGCTGGGCACCACTGAGGTACCCTGAGCAAGGGACCATCCCCACACACTGCTCCCCGGGCGCCGTGTTCCTGGCTGCCCCCTGCTTCACTTGGAGAATGGGTTAAATGCAGAGGTTGAATTTCGTGCTGTACACACTCTTTGCTGTGGTGCGTTCATGTATGACAAATGTTCACTTTCACTTAAATGCAATAATACTATAAAAGAATTTGACACCAGATGGGATGTCAACATTTTGGGATTTTTTCCTGACTGAATAAGTGTAAAGTGTGTAAAGGGACCATTTGTCATACGTGAACAGCACAAAATTCAGTATTTGACCTCTTCACCAAGTGAAGCAGCGGGCAGCCAGGAACACAGCACCCGGGGAGCAGTGTGTGGGCACGGTACCTTACTCAAGTGTGCCACCAGCAATCCTGAGATTTGAATCTTCATGCTTTTTCTTTTAATGTTTTTTCCCAAATCAAAGTTTCCTGTCATAATTACAGTCCTATTTAATGATAGTGTAGTGAATGTCCTAGGGCTATGTTTACTGGAGTAAAGCTGCTTCTGTTTTCCTGAGACCTGATTGTCAATCTGACTGTCAGTACTTAATTCTGACGGAACTGCTCCAGCAGGTCCAGCTGCTGTGGACTTCTCTCACTCAGCAATTTCCTTAGCTTTGGGAAAGTCTCTCAAACTGTTCCAGGCAGTATACTGAGCCCTGGGCCATTACAGTACCGCTATAGTAATAGTACATATGGTGGTTGTAGTCAGACAAATTTGTCTCATTTGCTTTTTCCAGACATTTTCAGGTTTTTCACTGCTGAACAGAGGGCTGGGTGCCAAGCATTCAGATTGTTTAGCCATACGACAACAATATGGGGTGATGGTGATGTAGTGAGTAGGTCATGGGTTCAAATCCTACCATCAGCACACCACCACTGGGTTCCTGAGCAAGACTCTTAACCCCAAGTTGTTCCAGGGAGACTGTCCCCTGTAGTTAGGGAATGGAAGTCACTTTGGATAAAAGCGTCTGATAAATGCCGTACATGTAAACAGCCTAACTGTCCTGGTACACCTTCGGGTTTCGCAAGTTTTTATAAGATAAATCTATTAGCATCATAGAAAGTCACCACTTCAGACCAGACAGATTGTAGCACTTGGACTATGTCAACTTCCCAGTCGTTAGTTGGTATCTCCATTGTTTTTTTTTGCATGGTCAGGGGAAATAAAACAATGGTCTCTTTTCTAACGTCATGATGACGACATTTCGACAAAGCAGAATGGGGTGATACAGCTGGCTCGACTACAGCCCACTTTCTGCCCTGCAATTTTTTTTTCCTGATCTGATGTGGTCCTTACATTTTGAATGTAAGGCTCATGCTGATGCTGTTAGCTTTAGCTGTTTTCAGTTTCTTATTCTGATAAGTTGTCTTGAGTATTATTGTTAGAAACAATGTCTGACATGCCTCTTGAGTGTTTAAATCTTGACTTAACATCTAAGCAACAAAATAATGAATTTTAATCAGAGCATTGCTGACCATTACACTCACACTCTCTCTCTCTCTCTCTCCTTTTCTTGTAAACAGTGTACTGTCTCTAAGCACAATGAAAGATTTGCTTCGGTGCTGAAGTGGGAAATCCCCTGTCGGAGGGACAGAGGGAGACAGTAGACTGGTCAGAGACAGCGCTGACCCGAGCGTCCAGCAGAGAGAATTTCTGGGAAAAGTAGAGGCCCCTCAGGGGGGTGGAGTCTTCTATAGAAAACAAAGCCCACAAACACCAACAAGAGCATGACATGGTTATCCGGTTTTTATGTGTGCATGCATGCATGAATGCAAGTGCGCTTAATGTTGGGATACATTGGCATACAGTCAGGATTTGCAATTGCCTGTGAGCCAAAACAACCCCACTATATAGTGTTTCCACTATGGCTGAAATCATCTGTCCCATGTGTGATGTCCACTTGAAGAACCCAAATCATGTTTCTGTGAAGCCACAATAATCAGCTTATTAACTTATTCATATAAAAAAGTCAGCTGTGTCTGTTAAGCTCTAGTGGTGGCCTAGTGGGTAGGATATTTGCCTCTGGACCAAAAGGTCAGGGGTTCTAATCCTATCTACGGCACCACCACTGGGTTCCTGAGCAAGACCCTTAACCCCAAGTTGTTCCAGGGAGACGATCCCCTGTAGTTGGAAGTCACTTTGGATAAAGCGCCTGATAAATGCTGTAATTGTAAATGTAAATTAACATGCATTCAGCATACAGCATTGTAGCTCCGCCCATTTGTGCTGAAGTTGCAAGGAGTGTTTAAGAGCAGACTACCCAAAAATCAATACAGTTCAGCAAATCAGAACAGAGTTCATTTACACCTTTCAGTCTTAAATGCACTGAACCAAAAAACAGGAAATCTCTAAGGAGATAAAAAGAAAGAGGTTGGAAAATGGTTGGATAAAATGTATTAACCATTTTTGGTACATAAAACCAAAACTGCTGGCTACATTTGGGGATAACTGTTGTTTCAGTGGATGACAGATAATTACCACCATATTGTGACTGACACCAATATCAAACTATTAGACAATCTGCACTACTATTTAAAAATGTTACATTCATTTATTTTGATATTGTACATAATCATCCCAAACTTGACCTTGAAACAAAAACAAAAAAACCTATGTAGCCAAACATCACACAGTAGAAATCCTCCAGCTGATGTTTCCCTCCTGATGAACCTTGAGTTTACAAAACTTTCTTTTACACATATTATAACTATATTATAATTAATTTATGGCCTTCAGTGGGGAACTAGAGTCCCTAGTACCCCTATTGGGTTTTAGAGGAGGGCTGTCATTTAGCAAGCGCTTTGAAGCAGAGGCACCGATATAATGTCTTTACGATGCTGAAAGGTCCAGTGTTCCTGAGAAGGCCAAGACCCTTCGACCTTGACCAGATTCTCTGTCTACTTTGAGTTCATAAAGCTTTCAGGAGATGCATTTACTGCAGTGTTTCTTTGAAATATCTTCCCATCCCCGCCTGCATTAAGACGTTTAGTATAAAGTCATGCCACAAATATCATGCAACAAATGTATGTGTGTGTGTGTGTGTGTGTGTACAGGGGTTCTCAAGGGAGATCCGTTCCTACAACATAGCAATTTCCTCCGGGATCAATAACGTTTACATACATGCACACACATATATAGGTTTGTCTTTTAGAATCACAAGCCTTTTCAAATTAATATTCTAGCTGCTGCTTAATGTACACTAAACAAGAATAACTATTTGATCTTAAAATAAAAACATTTTGTCAACTACACCATCCACAAAATAAGTTATGAACTGCCCCATTCAAAAGCCTAACCTTTAAATCAGGCAGCATGACAGCCAGTTTAGCCTGAAATATTCCAATATTCCATAATTGGATTTTGGATTGAATCTGCAACAGATTTGCTAGCAGCTGTGTGCTGATCCTTTGGGTAGATTTAAGCCGCATGCTCATCGACGTGTTTTCTCCGGTATGAAAAGCAAATCTGAAACCATGATTTAACTGTTTAAAGCATATACAGAAGTTCTTATAGCCCAAAGGTGACTGCCACTGAAGTATGTCGGTCAGTTTTACTGCTGATGTATGGAAGACGTGTAAAGTTTTCCGTTAAATGTGTTACAACATTGTAAAACAATCAAAGACAATAGTTTTAGACAGGGTGAGAATATTTATACGAAAAAAGTAAAATACAAGACAACAGACTCGCGCACACACAGAAACAGATTTTGATTTTTAAAAAGATATGGCACACACATTCTGAAGCTCTAGAGATATTTAGAAACTGAAAGGTCAAATAATGTGTGCTCAATATCAGCCTGAACACACACACACACACACACACACACACACACACACACAAACACACGGTTTATTCAAGGATGAGTAAACCTTTACTTATGTCTTGATGCATCATCTAACTGGCAGATTGTCATATGCAGTTTAAGTCCATTAACAACAGTGTCAGTACCATTTTTGTCATGAAAGATGCTACAGTGTTTGATGCAATGACAGTTTATGGCACATGCTAATTTAAAGCAATGACATCTTTACAGCATCTGCATTGACAATTATCTGCCATTATAATGGCTGTTATCTGTTTGTAAAATGAGAATTGAACCAGTTTTTCAGAGGTCATGTTCACGGTCTACAACTTAAATATAGCCAAGATATTTACTATCCAAACCCACCAGTGAACCTCCATTTGTCTGAGATAGAGGTTGATGTGAATTTCACGATGGTAAAATAGTGGCAATGATGTATATACCCCTGCACCTTCGGACTCCAAAATGGGATCACACTATTGCCCAGGCCAAGCATGTATGTTTAAAGACCAGTTGCACTCACATTGTCCAGTTCTTTCTGGTTGCCGAAGAGCGGATGGTAGCGGCGATATTTCCCCTCACTGTATTTGGCGGTTATGAAGCGCCGCCTCTCCTCACTGCTACTGCACGCACTCAGAGCCTCACTGGGCGGGATGTTAGCCGCCCAAAATTGATTGGCTCGCTCATTACCCAGCACCAGAAACAGCTGATTCAGAGAGGAGAGAATGATAGAACAAGGAAAGACACTCAGTAAGAAAAAAACTGTTAAAATGAAATATCACTCACAGAAGATTCCATACTGTACCTGGATTAGATAAGCAGTCCACACTTTCTTGTCCATTTTAAGACTCCGTACTTTTGATATGCTGGGGCCAAGACCCCGGTGCTCTCCTGCAACAATAAGGCAAAAGAATGGCCTTTCACACACACACTAGAAGGCCATGGTGAGTGTGGTGTCCACTGTACAGTAAATCACCAGTTTTACGCGGATCAGGACCCACAGATTCAGTCACATGCGGTTTTTTTTTCGAGAAAATTTCATGGCAATATGTTTTTTTTAAAACTCATTTTAGTTCTTCTGGCTCCCCGTGCAAGGCCGTCGGGACTTTAAGCCTCTCTCGCTCTCTCTTACACTCTTTCTCACTCTCCTCTCTCTTCCTCTCTCTCTGTCGCTCTCTCTTACTCCCTCTTTCACTCTGTCTCTCTCTCTCGCGCGTGCTCTCTCGTTCGTGACTTCTCCGGAGCGCGTGTCTCTCTCTCTCTCTCTCTCTCTCTTGCTCTCTCTCGTTCCGGAGCGCGCGCGTCTCTCTCTCTCTCTCTCTCTCTCTACCTGTATCTCTCTCTTTCTTGCTCTCGCTATTGTTCTGGAGCACACGGATCGTCTCTCTCTCTCTCTCTCTCTTACTCCCTTTTACTCTCTCTCGCTCTCTCTTACTCACTCTCTCTCTCTATCTGTATCTCTCTCATTCGTGACTTTTCCGTATTTAAACCTCGGGTTTATCTTTACATTTTCGTTAAGGGTAATGTAATTTTTTTTCTCCGCTTTTTTTTTTTTTTTTGCTTTTTTCATGGCAATATGTTTTTTTTTAAAACTCATTTTAGTTCTTCTGGCTCCCCGTGCATGGCCATCTGGACTTATAGCCTCTCTCTCTCTCTCTCTCTCTCTCTCTCTCTCTCTCTCTCTCGTTAACATACTATCTGAAGTGCTTCACATTTCTGTTTATAATCACAATATGTCTTACAATTAGACATAACACTTCATTCATAACGGCATGACTTGCTAAAACAGTGGTTCCCCATATGGTCCAGATTTATGCTCCAACCCAGCTCAAAGAGCAAAAATCTGGACCATCTATAGATCCCTGACACCCTGCATGGAAACTGCTGTGCTAAAGAGCTTTCGAATTATAAGCAAATATTTTGAAAACCTAAAACAGAAGCCATGTCGTTGCTGTTTTGTTAAATTATGTTATATTATGTTTTGTTAAATTTGTTAAATATAAGTTATATATAATAATATAAGTGGCAATGTTTTTCTGTGCGTTTGGTAGTCATTGTATGTCAAAGTCATACCAAGCACTGATGCAAGGGAAATGCTCAAATTGACATTACCTGTCTTTATGCATTTTTTACACTTAAATTGAAATGAAAATGGCTAAGCTGGTTCAGTTCCAATTTATCAAGCTGTGTTTTAAGTGTGGTGAAGTTAGTCTCACCTGCACAACGTTTACAGAAGACCACACACAGATTTATGGCGGCCCACTCAGGCTTGGTGGCTCCACAGTCAGCACATTTCTGATTGGCAGGGTCTGCCCATATCTTCTCAGCAACCTCGTAATTGGACAGCGCTTCAGCAATGGAGTTACGCATGGCCTCCACCCATTGGTCCTTCAGCTGGTCCGTCTCTGCTACAAAACTACAGCAAGAAAATTGGGATTGTTTGAAAAGACAAAAACAGCCGGATTGCCTAAAAGTGCACTCCAAAGGCAAATGTAACATGGTTATATGTGAATTCCATGGGTATTACAGAATATGATGCAGCACACTGATGTCATTTCATGAACTTTTTCATGTTCTTATTACTGAGAACCAAAGACATGAAATTAAATGTCAACCAGCTGTGTCTCATTACATAGCAATGGTTACATGAATGGTCTAAAGAAAACCAAGCAAGTCACACTCACACCAGATGTAGTCAATTAGTGAAGACTGAATTTTGCATTTTCAGCTTTGTGCTGGTGCAACTAGGCTAATACTGCTAACAAACCCTAGAAGTCATTGGACGGACAGATGGACAGTTTGAAGAACGGACGGGTGGCTGACCTGAATATGCGGTACGGTGTGGTCAGGTCAAATGCTCTCCTGTCCATGTCTTTCACATTTCCCACATTCATATCTATAGAGGTAATCCCAATACCCAGTTTATAATCCTGAGACAGAGTGAGTGAGAGAGAGAGAGAGAAAAGAAAGAGAGAGAGAGAGAGAGTCAGTTTAGCAACGACACAGCAAAGCAAAACACACCCATTCACGCACCCACAAGTATTCAATGCAGAGTTTTGAAATACACAGCAGCTTTGTTTTTCTATACTGTGGCAATCGGAGATGAAGAAACGTCCAGCAGTCACCACAACACTCTGGTTCTCAGTGAAAGAAACCCACGCCATGCTGTTATATTGCTTCATGCTGTAATAGTGACACATACTTTAAAATGCAATGTTGTATAAAGTTCCTTTACCTCAGCATTTTTGTAGAGGAAGACCTTGTCTCCACACACCACAGTGTAGAGTTTGGAGCGCAGCCCCCGCAGCTCCAGATACCCTTTCATCTCAGAGGTCAGCAGTGGGTTAAGGGTCAACTCGCTGCTCACTCTCGAGCGAGCTGGACCCGTCATATCCTGCAGCACAGACACCCATTCATTCCTCTCAGCTGACACACACACATGCACGCACACACACACACACACACACACGTTGGTATAGTTAATTCTTTTATTTTATTCTATTTGTTTCTATTGTTTTCTTAATTTTGCTGCTCCTAACTTTGTTCTGTCCACATTCTGCCGTGACAAAGCAAATTTCCCACTTGTGCGACTAATAAAGGTTTATCTTCTCTTACCTTACCTTAAACAATAATACTGCCTTTAATTATAAGCTGAAGTGTGTACAGATAAAAAGGCAACAAAAGAATAAAACTGGTTAAATGACAACGCGTGTACTCACAGTCACTCTCTGCTCGGAAAAGGAAGGTCCGATTGTGAGTGACCACCTCAAACTTCTGATCGCCCACATTAACCACCCCACTGATGGAGGTGGTTGGTATGATCCGTTTTGAATAGACCTCCTAAGGAAAGACAAAAAAGAAAGTAATACTACAAAGGAATAATATGAATTGGCATTACAAATCTCACTAATGACTGCTTCTCTAAACTCTTAATTTTTCTACCTTGCTGGCTGAAGAAAAAAAATGAAGGAATCACACACCTTTTCATTGTCGAAGTATCTTAAGTAATCAGCGTCCAGTTTGACCCAACGCCGCTGATAGATCAGTGACCTACAAACAGAAAAAACGGTCCAGATAAAATGAGACTGTCCATTCACTCCTGGTCACCTCTGGAGCTCTACAGCACTGCCTCCTACTGGACAGATGCTGGAAGTACCCTCCACAGGGGAACATGCAGGGCCTCCTTGGCCTTCGCAGAAGGTCTAATAAATCCATCCATCCTTCAACTAATAACAATATTCTTATTCATTAGTTAGCTATGGCAAACAAGCAAAACATTATTTTGCTGTCCGGCTCTCATTTGTTTAACGGCGTTCTCATTTGTTTAATGGCTAAGGTTTTTGCTGGAAAACCGAAAGACCACATTGCAGCAGACAACACAGGAGATTATGAAAACATGTTCCTGCAACCTGTTTGGAAAGTGATTGATGGATAAGCACAATATTATGAAGGTGAAACGTTTTACCTAGATGTTTAATCTAATAAGAAGTAAGAAATTGACAGCTTTGGTGGCAACAGTATTGTTCTGAGGTGCCTGCAGCAGGGGTGGTAAAGTAGATCCAGGTATCATCAGTTGAAAAATGCCACTGATTCACTTGAAACACTATCATATACTGTACACTATAAGAACAGATACAGTTATTGGTTTACGCTACCTAGATGCCAGTATCTAGATGGTGGCCTAGTGGTTAGGGTTCTGACACTGGGATCAGAAGGCCACGGGTTCAAGTCCCAGGACTGTCAGTGGCACCACTGAGGTACCCTTGTGTAAGATACTGTCCCCACATACTGCTCCCTGGGCGCTGTGTTCCTAGCTGCCCGCTGCTTCACTTGAGTGAATAGGTTAAATGCAGAGAACAATTTGGTGCTGTTCACACTCTGTGTGATGGTGTATTCACGTATGACAAATGGACACTTTCCACTTATGAAAATATAAGCAAGTATATGTAACATTATAAAGCAACCCAACGTGGCTTGAGGCAAAGTACATTTGGATTTAAGCAGGGAGTTTGCACAATGATAACTGATCTACATTACTTTACTTGACAGTTACATTCAATCTCATGATTGTAGTGTGGCACTAACACAACAAACTTGCCTTAGTTAAACGATTGTGTACAATTTTTTGGTGAAACATCTATTCTAACACGTTTAAAAACGTGTGACACAAAGGCACTAAAGCAGCTTTGCCCTGAAATAGTACAGGGGTGTTCAAGAAAAAGATCTGCTTCTCAGCTCTTCAACCACAACATGCACATAAACTCACACATACACACACCGAGCGCCTGCAGACACTCTATAGTTACAGGTTTTTACTAGACAACACGTTACAGACACACTAACGTGCAGACATACACGCACATTGTACAGATAGACACACAAAGTACTGTGCAAAAACCAGCAAAAATAATACTTAAAACTGTTCAGGTAAGTTACTTTTTCACATTAATATTACTAAGTATGCTAAATACAACTAAAAAGTATAAATTCAAACAATATCATACAGTAAGTAGTGATTTTATGTACAGTATATCAATGTGTTTCTTGTGGAAGGTCAGTATAACCTCAGAAACCTGATTTGATTCAGTCAGTCCTTCATTAACTGGAATTAAATCAGGTGCTGATGGAATTTCACAAATTCAAGCAACAGCTGGAGGCACTGAGGAGGATTCTGGAAAAATCCTGTGTTCTCCTCAACAGCTCACAAAATACCAACCACCTTTTTACAAACAAAACAAATCTTTTTACTGCTTTCTTATTTGTTTGCATTTATTCTAATGCTAGCTTTGCCCAGATAAAGACATTTTACCATGCGTCTCTCTCTGTCTCTCATCCTCCTTCTCTCTCCCTCACTCTCTCTCTCTCTCTCTCTCTCTCTCTCTCTGAAGTAGGAAAAAACTTTCTCTGGAGTGATGGTGCTCCAGTCAATAACTTTGGGATGAGTGGTTTGCAATTCACACCATACAGCATGAACACAGGACATCACTACTGTCTCTTGATACAGGTTAGAATCCTGTCAAAGATTTAGCTCATCACAAACAGAAAGGTTGCATTCACAATCTCAAAAATACCACACCCACAGTGAAGTACGGTGGTGGGAGCATCCTGATGTGGGGCAGCTTGTCTGAAAATGGTACCAGGGTACTTTGCCAAGAAATGGAAGAAGATACGACCCCAAACATACAGCAATAAGGAGAATGGGTCAATTCTGAATAACAAAGAACTACTATAGACATCTCTAGCTGTACTAATATTATTCTGTGGTGTCGCAATAGTTTATAAAACATAGATGTCTTACCAATTATGTTTTATGAACATATCTTTGCTTATAAATATATAATATGTTGAGATTGAATACATCATGGATGATAATGTTAAATAAACTTATTCCTAGTAAATTAATTTGCAAAAACAAAAAAGCATCATACCCCTGTGGAGGGTTTTTGTCAAGCCAGCCCATCTTTATAACTGGAGTGAGCTGTGGGGTGGCGTCTGATTTAGACTGGGCTAAAACCCGTCCTGTGGTTGGCAGGTAGATGCTGTTCTGACAGCTGGGGATGGAGCCATAGTCCTCGATCCACAAATCCCTCCTGAGGTAGACAGAGAGGTGAAAGAAGAGAGAAACAGAGAGAAAATACATGACATTCCAATTTAAAACACCTAAAACCTCAAACATCTAAAAAAAAGCTTCTCACAGCTTTCAGAGCAAAAAACATCCCTAATTTTTAAAAGTACTTTATAAAGAGATTCAAAGCAATTTTCAACTATTTCTCTTGTCCCATGAAATGCAGTTATATATTTAGAAATATTTATAGGACAGAAACACAGCAATCAGACAAACACACATCATCTGAGGAAACGTCAGTGAAGTGCATAATATATTAATTATTAATGAACTATTATACATTATTAATAACTCATTAATTAACTGCCATGAATTATTTAGTAATAATTTGAATTACAGTAACCCCCCACTTTTCCGTCGCAAATTTTTGAACTTCCTGCCTCTGAGTATCGCTGACTGTAAAATCCAGGCCTTGTGTGCCACACGGCGCTTACCAAGGCAATCAGACACCTGAACGGAATGAAGCTCCTCTGCTCAGTGGCACCCGAAACATAAACAACCAGCACAAGGACGAGGGGGTGTGGCACACGAGCCCCGGACATCACAGTCAGCTGTACTCAGGTGGGAAGTGGGAGGTTTGAAAGTGGCCAATCCAAGAATGTTATTTATTTCTCTCTGCTGATGTCCTATGATGGGGAAGTTACTGTATTCAGCAATAAATACAAATACCATAATGTTTTCAGGATCAGGAATTATTCAGCAAATACTATGAACTATCCAACAAGTATGATCAATTACTCATTATACTACTAAACGTTATTCATAACTATCACTTATTACAATGGTTTTGGCATTATGAATAATTATTGATTAACTACATTATAGAAAACTATTATGAATTGTTCAGTAACTACTATCAATGAATTATAATGAATTACAGAGTAATTGCTAGAAATTATTCATATCTTTTATGAATTATTCTGTTACTATTATGAATTATACAGAAATAATGATGAATTATTCACTAACTACTATACATTTTCAAAGTTAGAGTCTAAGTGAACTGTGTCATCTCAACCATGTACAAGTATACAGAAAGACAAAATGTTGAAGCTCAGGCTCCACAGGGCAACAGACATAAGACATTCCGAAACAAACAAATAAATAAGTATAAATAAGGAAAGTGTGAGATTTGACCTGTCCTAAGTGTGTTGACAGTTCTCTGTGTATATAAATATAAGATATAACAGTATAACAGTATGAAACAAGTGACAACATCAGCCTGAGTTTTATTCATTCTTAAAGAATTGCGCAAATGTTATGTCAGAATAGATAATATAACCAGAATATATACAATATATTCATAAATATAATGAATTATAGTTACTAGCCCATACATTCTGCAGTTATGTGAGTGAGGAACTAAAATGCGGACAGGCCGTTCAATTTTAAAGAGTTTAAAATAAGGTGTAAAAATACATGCGTTCGCATCAAGAACCATCAAAGGATTAAAAAATCAAAAGCTCACTTACTTATCCGGCACAGGCTCATAACAGAGGTTACTGTCATCGTCCAGCAGTTCATCATCACTGCACAGGCTGTTGTAGCGGTGCTTAGAGTGTGATGGAACCGGCAAGAACATGCTCTAATGGACAAAGCAATGGTCAGTCAAGAGCCTGTTGGATTCCACTGATAGTCAAGTATGCAATTACACAATGCTGAAGGACACAATATACAGGAGAGTGTTAAATATTAACCGAACAGACCCCCCCCCCCACACACACACACACACACACATTGAAAAGCATATTACAACAGGGTGCAGATTTTGTCAAATACATTCATTGTCAGCCTCAGCAATATTTACACAAAATCCAGGCTGGTTTTTATGGGTACAGCTCTACATCATTTTCATTCAACACTTGTGAGAAAAAGTAAGTTTTCCCCATGCAATATTCAAAAGAACAACCCACTTGCATCAGAAACACACACTTTTCAGAGTCCTCAACAGTCACACACACACACACCTTATCTGCCATTTCTAAGGGATCACCGTTTCCACATTTGGCCTTGTCAGGGTCCTCATACTCATCTGAACTGTCCGAAGAGTCGACCAACCCTAAACGACGAGAGAGGGACAAAGAGAGAGAGAAAATTGGAATGAAAAAAAATAAAGAAATTAAGGAAAGAAACCATACTACATGAACAGCATGAGTTAATGCAATCTTAAAACATGAACTAACTAATGTCCCACAATGTAAATAAGGACGGCTGAATGTGTAGCCACATTCACACACTGATTACTGTGACACACATCTGTGTGTTTTGCTTCGTGTTTGTTTCTCCGCTTTTTGTGCAATTTTGGCTGAGACATCAGACAATTTAAAAGTGACAACTGTCTCTCTCTCTCCCCATATATGTGTATGTACACTACAGGTCAAAAGTTTTAGAACATTTTTTCTGTTGTTTTGTATTGAAATTCAAGCGGTTCAGTGTCTCAATGTTCATTCAGCAGAAATTTCTTCCCAACTCTGCAGCAGGAGTTCCCATAAGTGTGCAGCTTTGCTTTCACTCTTCTGTCCAGTTCATCCTAAATCAGCTCAATGGGGTTTAAGTCTAGATACTTCTGATACCAG
>JBBPCW010247435.1:0-12039 GCA_037974425.1 Phenacogrammus interruptus
GGATACATTTCACTGTGTGTTGTACTTGTATGACTGCATGTGACAAATAAAGTATCTTGAATCTTGAATCTTGAATCAATATGCTAAATGTTTTTATAGGTCTTCTATTACCTGTGTTAGTCAGATTTTATGGTACAGATATTCCGTTTAGACAGCTCTGTTTAGGTATCACACTGCCCACCTCTAGTGGAGGTGTTGATGATGGGATTGTGTGGGCACCTCTACCTGCATGCATGTATGTATGTGTCAGAAAGGCTGTTCGTTCACATTCTCACAACCGGTGCAAACTGGTTTATCAACGATTTGCATCTCATTTGCTTTCTCACTTAACAACACTGTGATTCATTTTGATAGTCAAAAACAAGCAGTAAAAAGCTGTAGCCAACCAAAGTTGAAACAAACACAATTTACCCCCGCAAAAAAAAAAAATTCCAAACCCAACGGAAAAACTAGGAATAGAAGCAAGAGTTGAATGGAGATTAGAAACATTAAATGGATGAGAGAGAAAGAAAGAAAGAAAGAAAGAATGAAAGAAGAAAGGCATTAGTTCCTCAATGGCCTTCAGATTTCACCTTGTTTCTCCCTCCCTACTGCTCCTACTGTTACTGCTGAGATCATGAGTTTTGACTTGAACGCTTTTGACAAAAATGTTCCAGTCAAGAGACATCTGAATCCTCTTCCTTCTGATTGTTTTATCACCATTTTAAAACCATAATGCGATCAGTTCCAATTAGAAGTGGCAATTGCCAAGGTATTCAAACTCAGCTCACAGGTGAAAACCTGCCTCTTTTTCAAATGTATAATTTGTTGAGGATAAACAAACGCATTCGTTCATTTATAGCACCAAATCTTAATGTCTCCCATGTCACCAATGGAACAAGAGAAGGCCAAGCAGGCGGGAAGCTTCTGAAGATAAACATGGTGATTAAAAAACACAACGGCTTCTCCTTGAGAGGGCAAAGAATGATTTGTATTGCTTACATCTGTGCTCAAGCTTATGTTAGGCCTGCTAGCACACAGCCCATAACCATGGTATTTAACAACATGCTACAGTGTTAGCTATTCAACAGCCATGCTATGGAATGGAGAATGAGAAGAGTTTCTGCCTTTTCCAAAGAGAGGGGGTCAGAAGTGAGACAAGCAGGGAAAATAAAGTAAACAACAACTAAAGTAGAAAAAAACTTTCTGTGAGCCCATAGGAATATAGATAGGTTAGAAACAGGATGATCACAATGCCCACGCAAAAATCCATCTCTTTAGCCTTCGTTTCATCCAAGAAAGCTGGTGGGTGGCAGGGATCCAAGGCTGAGGCACCAAGAGCCCTCTAGCCGGCACTAATGGGAGTTCTTAGTACAATAGGTTGGAGCAGCCCACCGTATGATTGGCTGAATGCAAGGGATGTGGAGGGATGCAGTCTTATTGATAGACGAGGCGACCAGACTAAAAGAAGAAGCAGAGACGGTAAGAGCAAGAGAACAATGTCTCTTATTATAGAGAAAGAGAAATAATCAAAAGAAAGAAGCTTACACCAAGTACTTTCCAGTCATGACGCACTGCAGATTTTTTATACAAGTCTATAGAACTTATTTTTATGTATCTAATGAGAAACTGCACCTGTTGCACACACTCACTGCTACATTTCCTGGAAGAGACTATGACTTTTTTAATTAAAATCTAATTAGTGATCAATCATGATAATTTACTAAGACTGTCATACACAATCAATCAAGTTCAGTAATAAAAAAACAATCACAATCTATCGTTTCAGTGACTAGCTGGCTTTGTGCATACTTTAAATTCTTCTATATGTCTGTTTGACAGTACAGTTCTTTCTATTGTCTGATCTTTTCTTCCAATAAAGTACTGTGGAATCTTTGAATGGATCTGCATTGTTTATTATTGTCCATTTAAATGCATTTTATCAGGTCTTTTGTAAAATCTGATTTCTCAATCATCATTATACTCAATAGGTTACTCAACTAAGAATATAAAAAATAATGACAGAAAGCATTTGTGTATTTGGGATGAAAATTAGACTAAAGCCAAAAGTGCTTTTTAGTTATAACACTTTCATGGGAAACACACTGACTTCTTTGCTCAAATCTTGCCCTCAGATGCCAGAAAACAATAGCCACTGCAGAGTAGGGAAGGGTGAGGGGCTTTCAATCCACCAGTGACTAAAGCCACCAAAACAAAGGCTCAGGGTGAAGGTTTGAATGCCTTTTTAGTGAGGGGAAGTGCTACAAAAAGGCATTCAAAAAATGACATCTACGTTGTGGAAGCAGTGAGAAAAGTGGGAGTCAAAAAAGAAAGAGAGTGTCTTTTGTGAGGAGGTTGGTTTCATCTCAGGCCATTTTATACCCTCTGAGATGCAAAGGCTGAGAAACTTTATACATTGTTCATAATCATTTTCTGCAAAACAGACAACTGACAAGGAAAGCACTGTTGCTCCCAAGTGGGAATTTAGATCAAATCCAATATTATTAATAGAATGTTTGTACTGTATTCTAAAAGAATCTCTTATAATCTGACAAAGCTAGTTTTAACCGGACTGTTTTGCTCTGCCCTGTTTCCCTTAAAATGAGAAAAGGAAATGTATAACAACATTTTGGATAGCTTAGACATTTATACCTTGTTAGAAACACTTGCCTCATAACTCAAGGACAAAATTAAAGAGGCAAACTTTGTAAATATCTTAGCTGTTACTTACTTTTTTAGTGAAATACTAGTTGAAAGGCGCTTGCAGAAAAAAGTAGTATTGATGCAACACATTTTTTGAAGCACCTATTACACAAGTTCAGTGGGATCAAGGCCAAAGCATGGAAAACCTAATGTTCTAGCATCTTTTAAAGAAAGAGTTTCTGAAGTTCTAATGTGAACTGTTCAATCCAAAGTACATGAAAGCTATGCTGCAAAGACAATCTAATTTGAATTCATTATTTATGTGATGTCACAAACAACCCTTTCATTTACAGATATCCACCTATTCTCTCTACAATAATTAAACCCAACCTCACTCACAAGGTGTGTTTCACCGCACATAATACTTTTTAAATAGAAGTGAACATTTGTCATACTCCTCCATACCCACAGCACGAAAAACAACCTCTGCATTTAACCCATTCACCAAGTGAAGCAGGGGGCGGCTACAAACACAGCGCCCAAGGAGCAGTGTGTGGGGACGGTACCTTGCTCAGGGTACCTCAGCAGTGCCTAGCAGTCTTGGGAATCGAACCCGGACTTTCTGGTCACAGGGCGAATGCCCTAACCACTAGGCCACCAGCTGTCTGATGTAGTAAGTAAGAAGAAGTGTTTGAGATTGTAGAGGATAAAGAGAGGATGAAAATTAAAAATGGAAATGAATTACAGCTGTTTTTGGTAAATAAAACCACTTGAAGTGGAGGTCAGTTTAAAAAAAGTACAAGGAAAGATGTAGGAAGTGGGCTTTAAATGAACCAGTTTTCAGTGCACATTAAAAACTAACAAATGTCAAACTGGCCAACCAAGCAGATCTCTTGACCCTCAGAACTTGTTTCACAGTCCATGAAATGCAAATCCATCCACCACCGCAGAGGAGGACTGAAATGCAAATTGGCCCCTACCATCACCACACGTGCACACTCTCAAAGAAAGTAATCATTATGTGTGTGTAGTTTTCCTATACAGAGTTCGGAATGCTCCTGCTCTCCTATCAAACTATTGTGTGAGGTTTAATGAAAATAACCCTCTCACATTTTTAATGCCTTGTGTCCTTCCCACCTGTGTGTAGGCTATGTAACCTGCACTATGTGGACAAAAGTAGAGTTTGGGCTACACTCCTTATTGCCAGTGAAGGGCATTCTTAACGCTTTAACATACCAAGACATTTTGAAAAACATGTTTACAACTTAGTGGACACCGTTTGGGAAAGAACCTGTTCGATTCCACCATAATTGTGCCCCAGTGCACAAAGCAAGGTCCATGAAGCTATGGTTGGATGAGTTCAGTGTGGAAGATCTTGACTGGCCTGCACAGATCACTGACCTCAACCCTACCAAACACCTTTAGGATGATTGCGACCTCATAAATGCTCTACAGAATGAATGGGCACAACTTACCACAGAAATTCTCCAAAATATTGTGGGAAGCATTTCAAGGCGCATGGATGCTGCTATAGGATATTGGACGCCATATTAAATGCTATGTATTTGAATGGAATGTCATTAAAGTCCTTGCTGGTGTGAGGGTAAGGCGTCCCAATACTTTTGTCCATGTAGTGTATGTGTCGGCCCGCGGACATCTCTGCTCTTATCTAGGCGCCGCAGCACTGAGCATCAGGAAGCGTGACCTGACACCGGCGCGACCAAACGGGTTTGATGTTCAGACCGTGACTGACTATACAAAACCACTACTTCCACAATAGCTGGAGGGCAAAATAAAATCTTGCCGAATTTAATCTAGAGGACAGGGGCAGAAAAATAAGAGAAGAAAAAAAGTGAGCTCAGGAAACCTGAGTGCCTCCTTAGCCTAGACAATACGTTGCAGAAATAAAAGCAAGTGCCACTAAAGAACACCCTGTTGCGTTACGAGCTCCCGATGGGCTCCCTCTCACACAAAAGGCCAGCAAATGCATTTAAAACGACCAAAATGTTGCATTGTGATGGCTGAAACAGTACGGTCAGAGCTTTCGCCTGGTCGGATTAGAGACAGACGATCCCACCTGCTGCCATAAAACGCTTAAAACGCTGAGAGAAAACAAAACACCCCTAGAGGCCACACCTTGCGTTAGTATGGTGTATCAAAACTAAGCATGAGAAAGGTTTATGACTTCCTTTCCTTTTGTTAGACGATTAAAAGGACGAAAACATTAAACCAAAGAAATCATGCATTAGGCATGCAGTGTGTATCAACAGACCTGCGCAACGCGCGCAAGTTACCAGCCCCGGTCCACATGGGACGTCTGACGTCACGGTGTCACCGTGTACTGGATAATATTATGCATACAAATGCAAACAATAACTTTGATGATAAGCAACCAGGTGAGCAGACCTGGCGAGTCCTAATTTACCTTGGCTGGACAGAAGAATGACACCGAGAATCTGCCAAATGTTCCCCATTTTAAGGTCTGATCCGTTTAGTGGTGCTCGATAGTCTTCTTTTCACGCGAAAAAATACAATCCTCAATCCCACATACACTCAGTCATTAGTGATCCTGGCACGGCGTGCACACACTTGGAAAGACACTTGTGTTGTCAACGTACTGAGGGCAAAATCCAAGTCCGTGGATTAAAGCTTTGACACAAGAATTAGCGTTCTGTCCCCCTGTCCTTGCTCTCTGGTCCGCTCCTGAAAGTCAGCATCTGAAAGTCCTCCCGAGTCCCCGAGATGTACGTGTGCAGACAGGTAGCCAAGGATCTCGGTGTGGTTCGTGACGAGAAAAGGTGTGTAAACGGTGTTGCAGCCTCCTTCCGCTGGAGCGAGGTGGAGTGAGTGTGGTGGCGGTAACGGGTGTAGGGGGTGTGGGTGGGACTAACCGTGACGTCATGGCGCGTCACTCAATCCGTCCAGACTCAAAAGGTTGAGAACACTTGAGAACTTCACCTAGTTGCAGAACTTGCGTTTCCCATTAATTCAAGAGATCCAAAAAGAACACTTTTCCTAAAACAATTGCATTCATTCCAGGAACAACCAATATCAGTGGAGTGGGCTAAAAAAAATCCTACCTTTAGTTTGTTGAAAAAGCAGGTAATTAGTCCAAGTCTGGCAAGGAAATTTTGAGATTCAAAGGAAGTTAAAGTGAAGAGGGAAATCAAACGCTGCTTACACTTAGTGAACACACCAGAAGTCTATAATCCCATAAAACGAAATTAGCAATAATTCATGAACACGTTTGCCTAACTGTACAAAAACAAGGGAAATACTGAAATGTTAATGTTAAGGAATTTTACTCCAAGTAATAGTGCAGCATGTGTATTGGTAAATGCAGTGCAGTGGATACTTGTGCAAAAAAATGAAAATGATTGAAATGTACCTAAACCAGCAGCTGACTGGCAGATCAATACAACTAATTAGATCATGTATATAATGCAACACTTCAGTGCTAAATGTAATGTTGCCTGTTGATTTAATGCCCATGCAACATGCATACTAATCACCTACCTTGCTGTGCCATCTGTTGGCAGTTTGCCGCTATTGCATGCTGCATTTTGTGTGATTATACCTAAGTAACGCTGATGTTCGCGCATTTTTTATCAAATGTTCAGTAAATATTCTAATGATACCAAGTTAGTTAATTACTTGACACTAATGACAATAGAGTAGTATCTACCGGAACAGTGGAAAATATAAGTTGCTCACTTGGAACATGAATTCAAGTTCAAGTTGGGGTGACTTGAACTTTTTAACATGGCAGAGAGCACCACATGTAGTGGCAGCTTGCCAATACAGGGTGCTTACAGGGAATTTTTATACTTTTTATTTTTAGATATACATCATTCACACTGATGGAAAATTAGTCACAGCTTCCAGATGAATCCTCTCTCTTCTTGTATATGATGAACAGTTCTTTAGGGGCAATAAAAATGTTGCCCATCACTGCTGCATCATGGCTCACGACTGACTCAAAATAGATACAGAAATGTAATCAGTGGTTAAATTTTAACGCCCCAGGGAGCCAGTTACTCATTAGTGGTGTACAAGAAGCTTGTTACTATTGGATGTATGCATTTGCGGCCCAGGATACCAGCCTTTCCCAAATTTGTTGCACGTATACATGACTTTAACCTGTAGTCTATGTGCAGTTCATATAGAACAACACTATTTAGCAATTTATTTATAGGATACACCTAATAAAGAGGTGAAAACAACCCCTGTGTCAGGTTTTTCCAGAAATATATTCCAAAGCAAAACAGGCCATGTCTTCTGACTTATTTTATAGCAACAAAATTATTTAGGTCATTTCATTGTGAATGCAAACAAAAGTCCTGAAGGAGCAAAAAGTATTTGTTTTGTGACAGACTACAGGGACATGGCGCTACAGCTGGGGAAATTATCATATACGCACAATGCATGTGAATAACAAGGTAAATTATCTAACAAATGTATTCGAACCTTGAATTTCTTCCTCTTTGCCATGTTTGTCAGACTATTGTATACAGATGCATCCATTATGATTAGCCCTAGCCTGGATTGCATGGACTTTTGAGTAAGAAGCAGCAGTTCAGTACACATTCATGTGGTCCTTGACTAAAGCCATGAGCCTGAGCCTGCCTTGAACACCCACCAGAAGGAGAAATAGGACACACTGCAGTCATATGGTCTTTGCAAATATGGGCAAAGAACTGCAGTCTTAAAAATTACACAAATAAAGGACAGATACTTAAAAAACAAAAATTAAGTGCTGTAACCTTATTACTAGACAGTACTAAGTACTAAGTTGTAAGGGAAAACCACACCATGGGCACCTGTTACAAATGGAATAATTGGCAAAAACATCTTTCTAAAAAAAGACTTAATTAAAAAAGACTTAATCATTTTATTTGCTATTACACAAATGATTCAATTGTTGTTCTGTTCATTTTCAGCTTCTGCAGATCTGAGACCAGCAGCACCACCAGTGATTATATTGATTTCTGATCTGATTTCTTATATGTTCATGTAGTGAAATTTTGGGGCATTTTCCAAGGGCACAATGCTCAGCTTGCAGTTAGTTTAAGTTGGGGAATGAAGATTTGGTTTTAAAATCTGACTTTCTGAGACATGCTTGAAGACAATGTACATACTCCATATACACACACGATGCCAAACTTGTAATTTTGTTTATGCTGAGTTATATCCTGTAGATTATGAGCATGATAACATGGCAATGCTTAATACGGAAACTGATAACTGAGTTCTACCATGGCAATAAAGTTAATTTTCATTAGAGCTAATGAGATTCAGAGTATTATGTTGTCATCAATAGAGTGGTGCTATAACAGTTGTACACAGATAATTGTACCTTATTTTTAAAAAAAATTTTTAATACTTTGTAACAGACATTTAGGTAAAATATTTTACTTGTCTTCGCTGTTAGCTAGTTTTTACAAACAAATTAGCTACTCATTTATGGGCTCTAGCACAAGCTAATGTTAGCTTATGCTAACATAATACAGAGAGCTAGGGTGACAGACATAATATGGAACCTGAAGCTGCAGGCAAGGGATAAGTATGATAGATTAGTTATCCGTGTAAGTTATCCATGTAAAGTAGTCTGAGATTACTAAGCATAATGTTAAAGAGGTATGCAAATGATCCCAAACCATGTTAGATTCTATTAAATGCTTTGGTCCCATCCAAATGTCCAACACTAATAATAATTTGATGAAACACTCAAGTTTCAGGACAGTTGGAGAACCAGAGGAGGCTTCTAAGTGTTAAAATCTTTGTGTAGGGGGGAGTAGTGCAAGAAGATCAGAAGAGGAGAAGTTAGCGAGGGATTCTGCTGCTTTGGTCGCCTTTGGCAACTCACTTCACAGGTAACCTTGAATGAGAACAGTTTCTATTGGTTTTCTCTTGTGTGTAGGGATGGCAGGGAATGAAACCCTGAATGATAGGACTAAGGCAGATATCAGTCTGTAGGCAAGATTTAGTCACTTGAAGTTAATGAAGGCAGCCATGGGTAGCAAATTATTAATGGTTGGTTGAGGACAAGTCAAGCTGCTGCATTCTGAACCAGCTGTGAGGATCAGAACCAACTGTGAGACCCACTGGGAGGACAATGAAGTAAATAAGGTGAGAGCCTAGTGGTTAGGGCATTCACCCTGTGATCACTAAATTGCGGGTTCAATTCCCAAGACTGCTAGGCACCTTTGAGGTACCCTGACAAAGATACAATCCCCACACACTGCTCCCCGTGCGCTGTGTTTGTAGCTGCCCACTGTTTCACTTGGTGAATGGGTTAAATACAGAGGAAAAATTTCATACTGTTCACATTGTGTGCTGTAGTGGGTTCACGTATGACCAAATAGTCGCTTTCACTTAAGAGATCACCATGGCTTGTACCAGGAGTTGGATGGCATACTTAGCCATGTATGGCCTGGGTACCACTCTATCGAGATCATATCTGTCCCCTGAACCAAACGGAAAAGTCTTACCCCACCTCACAGCTGATTCAGATATTATTTAAAATGTAACTGCATCAGAGAGGCTGGTCTCCTGTGATCAGTTCAGCAGACAGAACTAATTACAGTGATCCTCTCATCAAAGTCTTCTACCAGCACACTCAATTCAGTTCCTACAAGCCTGGTTAAAGAAGTATTACCAGTTATAATTGGGCCTCTTTTAGCAATCATAAACTCCTCCTTTAGTATTGGTTATTTACCAAAAGCTTTTTATGCAAATTCAGCTGAATTTCTGCACTGCACATTCCTCAATCACATGCACAGATAATGATGCTACTGCATTTGAGAACATGGACTACATCCAGTCAAGTATGTTTTGATGATATTACTGTGGATATATTGTATTAACAGTTAAATAAAGTAATACAAAATAAAAATGTGTCTATACAGTAGCCAGCAAGTTGGTAAATCAGATATTCTAAATGCAAGTTAGTTAATAGCATTTCACTGACCATTTAAGATTATAGTTATCATGCTCATCTTTGATCTGCTAGTCGGTTTTCTGTAACATGCAAGAAAATAGGTTCTAGTTTTATTTAGCATGATGATTCAGGACTGTTTATCAAAACATCTAGCATATTTCTATTTATCCAGAAACAAATTAAAAATATTTCAAAGACCATTCCAATTGTGTAACTATTTACAAATCAGTGCATGGCATGGTGTTATTGTTTTTACAAGCTTTTTTCTCATTATATTCTACAGAACAATGTCATGTGTATTGATGTGTGGAGACATTTCTTTCGCAGTCAGTGTAGAAGCAAAGGCTATGCAAAGACCAAGTTTCCCCAGGACTCAAAACAAGTAACCCTAGAAAAGAGTTCATCTGCTTTCATGTCTGCTTTTGACAAAATGTCTGCTTTTGACAAAACAGAATGTTTAGATTTATCAGTGTATTTTATATGGTTTGTTCTTATAAAGTACCCCAACTTTATAGTTAATTCCCATATATTTCCATTCATTTCTATGAGAAGTTTCCAACTTTGAATATTTCCAAAGTTCGCCAGCTTATCTTATAGGAAGTTTCTGGAAGCTTTCTGGCCTTTGGATCTCTATACATAACTGACTGCAATCAGTTTGTAAGTGTGAACGAATAATTATCAGCCCACAGTCAATTAAAATGTAGAGTTCTGTAAGGTTCAAGCAGCGTGTCACTTCTCATCCTCTCAGGGCTTCAGGCACTGCTCATCTTTAACCTCCATTACTCAAAAGAAGAGGAAGGCAAAACTCTTCTCTGTCTTGGAATGAACTCCCTCTTCTGATCAGATCTGCGGAGCCCATCACTGTCTTCAAACCTCTTCAAGGAGCACACTGATGACTAACTATGCCTCTTGTTTCTTGTTGTTTATTTATATCTTCTTTCCCATTTTCTCTTAAAAATGTACTCTTATCTCCATGCCTTCCTTACTTTTGCCTTAACCTCTGACTTTTCTTTGAAAGGAGTCATTTAGGCATGGGTGTCGCTGCCATTCAATCAGAAGAGGACATGTCCCCTCACATTTCAGAATTAACACCCCCCCCACACACACATTTGACATAAAATATTAGTTCACCCACTTAGTTTCACGTAAGAATCCAGTCGACTTTATCGATAGGAGGATACACACACCACTGAAAATTTGCCTCCAACTCACCACATGCAAGTGAAGTGAATCATCAGTGCATAGACAGGTTGCTCGAAACAGTAGCAGGTAACTCAGCCCCAATCTGGTTTGGAAACCGCTGCCCTAGGCCACATTAATTGAATGTTCAACTAAACAGTGAAATATTGAGTGAGCTTTGCGTTATTTAGGCTACTAAAACAGTAAAGCTAGGGTATTCTTGGTTGATGCTTGGTTCAATATTTGCTCCCTCCCCAGAAACAAAGAAGCAGAAATTAAGTAAAATTTTCCCCACTTCACTTTTTTTTCTCCAATGGAAATGTAGTGTTATAGCTAAAACTAAAAAAAAAAAAGAATACAATACACAAAATAAAAAGTATAATGCGCCCATAAAGTCGTTGTTGGTGATCAATTGTGTGACATTAAGTTCATTATTTTAAGCATAGCAGTGGGTTTCAAAACAGCCTGATGAATATATGGACTAGTTATTTCTGAATATTTCTCTAAATAGACATTGAATTATGTCACTTTTGTAGGTAAAATTAGGTGTTTAAAAACCTGCTAAAAATACACCAGAATGCAGGAAATTGCATCTAATTTATTAAAAATGACCTCAGACCCCCCTACAATGTGTCTCCCCCACATTCTGAATACCTCTGATGCCCCTGCGTCTAGGTGTACTAGCCTGCAGTAACTTGGTTGAATGGTTGATTTAAGTATAGCTTTATAGGTTTGAGGAACAGATAAGGACTGCTTAAGCTGGATGACGACAATCGCCTGCTTTAAAACCAGAAACCAGGGCACTGATGTTGACATAGGAAGGGCCAAGGAGTATAACCTGTTTTTAATAGGTTTTGACAGCAGGCCTTATCCCAGCATCTTTTCCAACGCCAGCATAACCATCAAGGCAGTCAGCACTCCCTCAGCGTCATGCCAGAATGTGGCTCTCCATTCTATCTCTCTCCTTCTCTGACAATCTTACCTGCAAAAGCCACCACCCACTTTCCTCCTTCCAGTCACTTATACTCCTTGGTGAATTAGTAGTATCAAACATGGTTAGCGGATGCCAGGAATAGACCTTTTTCCAGACCCTGCATGAATGACCTGGAAACCTAGTGGTGTTAACCAAAGATCATTTGCACAGGGAGGCAAGTATCCAGCCTCTCCGGGTCGACTTGGACAGCACACAGGGAAGGTGGTCTGAGGCAAACAGATGTTAAATGGGTGCCCAGTCTTTTATTGGTGATTAACACCAAACATACAACACTATATTTGCAAAACACATACACTGTTTAACA
>JBBPCW010247461.1:0-13744 GCA_037974425.1 Phenacogrammus interruptus
AGGAGCGGTTCAGGATACATATCACTGTGTGTTGTACTTGTATGACTGCATGTGACAAATAAAGTATCTTGAATCTTATATATCATATGTTATATGTATTTATATCACTTCTATCAAGAACAAAATCTGTCCACTGAGTTTAGCAATTTTACTGATAAACATTATAATCGAAATAGAAATAACAACAATAAAAATAATGGTTATTCTAATTATTAGTATTATACTACTACATAATATTACTATTATACTACTGTGTTTTATTATAGTTGTTGTTGTTTTGTTGTTCTTCTTGTTAGTTCATCTTGTCCTTCTTCTTGTTGTGAGCAAAAGACAAAAATGTACTGAAATGAAATCATTTAAGTTTCAGTTTTTGCTGTGTTCACTAGAAATCTAGACATCTTTGCCTATTTATTACTTAATTTGCTAATTTTGCTAACTTTGCTTAACCATGCAGATTTTATGCCTAACACAAGCATTTTCAGCACATTTTCTTAGTCTTAAAATTGAACAATCTCTCTCTAGAAACTTTCACAGTTCTACTGGAGGAGATGTGGAGGCAAGTTTACAGCAGATGGTCACATTTTTGACGGAAGCGTCCCTTCCTGCTGGGTTTCTTCTGATAGTGAGGTGTGTTCTCTGCAATTAAGCTGCTGAAGGTGAGTTATGCACTTCACTTAGAAAATATGCAGTATAATTATTCTTTGTATGGGTTACATTTGTCACATTACAAATGTTCTGATTGGTTTGAGTAATGGTCTCCAGCCTGAAGAGGATTGTAGGGTCTGTAACCTTCGGAGCACTGCCAAAACCGAGTCCAAAGAGATGCCAAATTTGAGGTAAAACATGGCATCATTTTCTACACTAACCACTGTAAACAGCTGCTGCAAATGCTCCTAGAACTGCTCCACTTGCGGAGTCTGATCATTTCCCTAATGCAATGTTGTTATGTTAATTTTTTAAACTCTGAAAGCTCTGGCTATGAATGAGGCCCATAAATCTTTTTGTGCAAGAGAAATATGCAGAAACCCGCCAACAGAGCAACAACTAATAAATTAACTAATCATAACGAGACAAATGTCCCTGTGTGAGTAGTAAACACCTCACTCACCGCATCCTTAACTCTCAGAACTCAGAGTGTATCGGTAAACTCTGATTTCATAAATATAAACGATGTAAAATAGTCTAGAACTGGTGTGGTTTTTTTTATTTTCAGTACTTAGAGTGTATCAGTGAACTCTGATTTCAGTAAATATATATATTTTCCTAAAGCCATTTAGCTGCTAAATAATGCATCTATAATAACTACAACTCCTACGTAGTCTAGCTCACAATTATTATGTATTGTTTTTCTGCATTGTTATGTAGTATTGTAATCTGGCACTATTGCACTTCAGATTTTTGCACTCTTACTGCATGCAACGCCAAATGATCTAACTCTTATCTGCCTTGGCTGCTGTTAAATTTTGTTTGTGGTGTATGAATCTGATTGTGTGTATTCAGGTAGCATGTTCATTAATACCACAGAGGAGTGCTATTATAATTTAAATTGTAAAGCATCTCTTTATCTATAACCTTTTTAAAACAGTCTAGAACCGGTGTTTGTTCTCCGACAAACTCGTCATTTGCTGCTCTTTCACTTGGCCACTTTCTGGAGCCCCTCCCTCTGTAAGGTTTCCCACCTGCTTGTGGGTAAAAACTATCCTGAGTTCTCCTGAGATCAAAGATCTTGTTCATTTTAGTTCTTTATGTTCATTTGCATGTCATGTTTAAAACCCCAGTAGTTATTATTATTATTATTATTATTATTATTATTATTATTATTATTATTATTACATGTTTATAAATTACAAAAACTTTGGTTCTGTGGGACACAGGAACACCAAACAAAGCTCAGCATGAACTGGGGGAACTTCCATATAAGGAGCTGTTTTGATGACAACAATTTACCATTTGTCACCCTTCTGACATGGATCTCTGCTTCTTGTTTTCATAGTTCATAGTTGTCAGCATTCATAGTTCATTTTCATAGTCCCAGTAGCCCCCCAACAACTCTGGTTAGGTTAAATGGCCCAGTTAATTAATGAATGAATAAATATTTTAGCAGATGATCAAAACCCTTGCTTTCTTTATGTTTAGCAAGAGCCAGGTTGGTCAGATGAATTAAAGGCTTTGTGTTTGGCATCTAATTTGGTTTCATACCCACAAAATATGTTTCCTCTTACCATTAGAGAGATCTTATTTGGTCTGTTGGCCTTTTATCTTCGGCTAAAACACAACTCTTTGTAGTAGGAGCGTGATCTTCCTTCTGGTTAATGCACCAACTCTGGCCAGTCAATTAGGCCAAAACGAGTGGTCGATATCACTGTCTGTTTTCTAGTATGTCCTAATAAAACAGACGGCATTGCTGCTGTATATCAGAACCCCACACACATCTTTACATGAGCCATGTTTGGAAAGAGGGCTATTTATTTTTGCTCGTCTCCCAAATAGAATTAAAAATTAATTCTGAATGAAGGCTGAATGTTAATGAATTCTCGAGCAGAAACTGAAAGCTACTGGTTTTTAGGCTGCACTGAGAAATGTATTAAAAACACAAATGCCATATCGTCCAATGTAATCCATAGATTTTCAAATGAAAATTATGCTTTCAGCTGCAATAAAAAACATAAAACATAAAAATGTAATGCTAAAATTTTTCATAAAAAACATAAAATATAAAAAATTTAATGCTTAAAACACTCCAGGATTAATAAGGTTGCTCTTACAGTCACACCTGAATACACCACAGCACACAGTGTGAACAGTGTGAAGTTCTTTCTCTGCATTTAACCCATTCACCAATGAAGCAGTAGGCAGCCATGAACGAGGGGCATTCGGGGAGCAGTCCATCAGGGCAGTACCCTCCTCAAGGGTACCTCAGTGATGATACTAGCAGTGTTGGGATTCAAACCCACAACCTTCTGATTCCAGGGGCAACTTCCTAACCACCAGGCCACCAGCAGCACAACAATGATGCAATGATGCATCATTGTTGTTAAAATTAAATATAAAGCTTATACCTAACTAGCCCCAACGACGAAAGCTGAATATATTGCAGATGCATTCATTTTGCAAAAAATGAATTACTTAAGTAAATAAGTTGTTTTGGATAAGCACATGAAGCATGTTAATGGCCCATGTCTCATATCTGCGTAGATTTATGAACACTAAATGCCATAATAATTTGTGTTTATCCATTTTCTCTTTAACATTTAACAATTATTTTTAAAACAGCGTAGTGTCCATTTTTCTTTTCTTTTTTTGTTTTTTAAACAAATGGTATCGTTGTGATGCCATCAAAAAAATATTGCATATAGGCAACATATATATACAACTCCGCTGCAACTTATTTTTAAATCCAGATCTCTATTAGTGTGACAACCATTACATGCCAGTGTTAAATTCCTACACAAGCACCGTATTCTGCTTTATGAGGTAATAATTAGTGATCACCTGAACGGTACCATACTTAAGGGTACCTCATGATGCCTTTAGCAGTCCTGGGATTCAAACCCATGGCTTTCTATTCTATTGTTTTCTTAATTAACTTTGTACTGTCCACTTTCCGTGACCAAGCAAATTTCCCACTTGTGAGACTAATAAAGGTTTATCTCATCTTAACTTATCTCATCTTTTTGATTGCAGGGCGAACACCCAAACCACTAGGCCACCAGGTGCACTGAAGCTTCAGGGCTAACATTAGCAACCTAGTAATTAAAGCTATTAGCCTCCAGACTATAATGTTGCTAATTGCTAGTGTAAGTAATCACACATCATTAAACCCACATGAAGTTGTTAAGAAATGTCAACTAGACCAGCATGTGTCTATAGGTGCTGTGGTCTATAAAAATGGACTAAATAGCCAAAATGTAAGCCTCAAGTTAGCTGCTAGAGTTTGTAGCTACTGTGCTAATTTGATCTTGCAGCCTTTGAAAGTCATCTGACCGAGTCGAGAAGGTGAGGAAACAGTCGCTTAATCACTGTTGACGTGTGGCGCTGATGGTTCCTGCTGTTAGCATGAAGGAGAGCAGGAGGCAGGCTGACACCAGGACACGACACACAGATGGGGGACAGAGAGCCATCATGCAGACAGCAGCCCCAGCACAAGCACTTACTGGATGCAACCTCCCATAAAACACTCCACTCCTTTGGCATGATTACAGAGGTGGTGAGAGACAGGCCGTGGTTGCCACATGCATGAATGATGTGCTAATACTCATCGCCCCAAACGCAGACCATTAGCTTCCCGCGGCACTGCAAATAAAACACTGACAACTATGATCTCCTTCATCTTGAGGGCCAGGATGTGCTTCCAGAACTTCACGGGGATTCTCAGGTGGGTCTCATATACACATGATGAGAAGTTTAATCTGCATGCAGCTCAGAACTCTGATTTCAGTTAATATAAACGGTGTAAAACAGTCTAGAACCAGTGTTTACCCTCTTGTATCAGTAATCTCTGATTTCAGTATATATAACTGGTGTAAAATGGTCTAGAACCAGTCTAGAACCGGTCTAGAACAAAAGTGAAATAATTTTTGTTCTTTATAGGCATTTGTGTGTGATGCTGTTTTTAAAAGCCCAGTAGTGGTTATTATTATTCTTACATGTTTTTAAATTTTCAATTACTTGGGTTCTATGTGAAATAGGAACACCAAACAAAACTCCGCATGACATCTGACACGTGGAGCATCAACACAAACCGAGGCAACTTCCAAATAAGGAGCTGTATTTTCTGTGCTGCTCATATTTTAAGGGTTAATGGTATTTTATGAGGCTTGTCATCACTGGTTGACCTTCCTTTGCAAATCAGACCGTTTAGATTCTGGGGTGTTTGGTCCGTAGACATGGCCAAAAACCGAATGATGTGTAAAACCCACATACGCTGGGATGTGAACATCTTGCTTATTTGATTCAAAACAGCTTGCCAAACTTTTCACCATCTGTCAGATTTAACACACCACACAGAAAAACACACAGACTTGTGGGGAGACAGTCGAACTAATACTGACAAAGAGAGAATTTAACATGCTCAGGATGAGATCAGATTTAAACAGGTTATAAAAGAAGCTTTTCATTATTCAAGCTTTTCTTATCTAATTAAGAGTCTCTGTATGTTCTGATGAGATGTTAAACTGAATGAACATAATCTGAATTGTGTCTAGTGAACTGGATAATTTAATTTTGTAATTTAATAACTAATTTAATTTAATTTATTATTCATAATTGTGTATTTGTTATTCATTATTGTACATTTATGGTTCTTATATTTAATGTGACCATCCAGCAAGGGTCATATGATGTTAATTATATCCTTAGGCTTAAATCCATATGAATCTTGGTGTGATTGATACAAAATAAGAGGTTTGTGTCTTTATGTGACAGTTCAAAGTTCAACAGAATGCAAGATACAGAAATAATACAACAAATAGACAATACAGCAGTGTAATGTAATAATAAAAATATAGTGTGAACAGGATGTAAACCTTGCGCACGGTGGGCACTTCATGTCCAGCCCCCTGTGGTCATGCCTCCGGTAATATGTCTAGTTGTTCTATTGTGTTGACTCACTTCCTTTCAGTACCTTTTCCCTGCCACTGCCATCCACAGCTTGGCTAAGAGGAGTCTGGACCTGACATGATACTCAACATGTCATTTTCTAAGAGGTTTATTTTGTGGTGAGAAAGGTTTTGTTCAGGGTGTAATAAAAGCATTTTTCAGTGTATTTGCATTCTCTCTCTCTCCCAGAGGTCCAGTCCTGGAGGGCCAGTGTCCAGCTTGTTGATTCCTCCACTCAAACCTATCTAAACATAGATATGTTGAATCAGGTGTGTTTGAGCAGGAACATTACCAAACAGTGCTGGACACCGGCCCGGCTGGACTGGAGCTGCACCTGATCCATCCTGATGTTTGTATCACAATGCAAACCTTTTGTTTGCCTACTAATTTTAGCACCAATCATTTTGTTGTTGTTGCAGTTTCAGTAGAGTTTTGAGCATTTGTTATTAGTTTTAGGTGCAGTAATGCACAAGCCATGAAAATGTTACACTGAAATAAATTACAACGTGATGATATATAACAATTCAGTAAATACATACTGATACATTTGGGCTCCATTGACTCAAAGCATCTAGTTTTAATACCCTGTGTGGAATGAAAATGCAATTTTCTGCAGATTCTGTGAAAAAAACAGTACTGTGTAAAAGTCATATCTTTTCATTTTTCCCTTCCAAAGAACCAGACTTGTATTTTAACGTAGTCTTGATGAAAAGCTCTCCAAGCTTCCTGAAGAACTTTCAAAGACTCTTATTTCTAGTCCAGTCCCTGAACCTGACCAGTTTCAGAGGAATGTTTTTGTTTGTTAAGACACACAGTGACCAATGTGTGGACCATTCAAACAGAACAAAGACCATCTACCTGACATCCTGAACCAGTGAAGAACCAGGAGCAGACGATTTCAGATGATCAGGCGGTGATCAGTATACTGGTGGTGCTGAATGCTGAGTGTGTGGGGCTCCTTTATTTGGCTTCTTGTAACTTTAGACACTATGCAGGCTGTTGCAGTAAACCATTTGTTCTCATTTGTTTGATTTAATCTACTCAGTATGCCAAGGATATAGTCTGACTGACATAAAACAGTATTTTTGCACCAACAAGGTGATTCAAAGCAAATTATAAAGAAATTAGGGTGGCTCAAGACTTTTGAAAAGTACTGTGCAAACAGAAACATACAAAAAATGAGCCTCATCCTTAAAAGGACAGACATGGATATATACTATCAAATTATCTTAAAGCTTTGTTCTTTTTTATTTTTCTTTTATTGCACCTATCATTTGCAGTTAAGCAGTCCTTTAATCTGGATGGTTCTGCAGCCCCCTCAGCTCCATTTCTTCCCATCTCCTTAAACACAGGTTTGGTTTTCTTTCTTCAGGTTCTTATTATTTTACATCCATTGCCTGGATTTGTTCAGTTCCATCAGCAGCTCCTGATTCAATTTAACCAAGGTTCGATAAGGTAAGCTAGGTGTTGGACGATAATAGATGCTCATTGGATGGTTATTGGATGGTAAACACAAGCCTTTCTCCAGAAAAGCACCAGAAATTGCTATGAAAACACACCTGCACACAGCAAAGCACAACATATTGTTTATTTATAGGTATTTATTTTGGTACCACTTTACAATAAGACTACCCTTAGAAAGGGTTTATAAATTGTTTATGATCAGGTTGTTAATTCAGTTGTAGACAGCTTATAAATCATTCATAAGGAGTTTCAAAATGTTATAACAGTCCTACATCGATGCAGGCTCACTCACCTGTTAACAAAGACCTGATGAAGCTGACAGTTTAACATTCTGCCTGAGAAAGAGATAAGACACACTCAGCAAATCTGAAATCTTCCAAAGAGTAAATCTGCATCAAAGTATGACAGCTGTTGTAACTTCTTTATAACTGCTTGTTAATGATTTATAAACTACCTACAACCAAATTAACATGATTATGAATTATTTATAAACCCTTACTGGTCAGATGAATGGCCTTAAGCACAGAATTGCCTGCGAGTAATTTTCCTTTCAGGTCAATCAGGTTTCTGAAGGAGCTCATCCATAACAAATTGCAGTTGAGTTGATTTACACACAACCTTGTTCTAATTTGCCAGGCAATATGGACTTTTTCTTTTGACATCTTTTTACTGACAGTTTTAACAGTGTGTGGAGCACCAGAGAGATGGTGTTACATTGATTTATTGTCTTATTAGCAAGCCATCGTTCCTGTTTAGCCTAATATGGATCTTCCCCATGCTCTTTCCCAACCAACAGGGGAAAAAAAGAGGAAAGGAGCATTAAACCAAAGTAAAACCTGCCCTTGAACCACACCACTGCATTGTGGAGCTGGCCCAGAAGTTGAGCAGGTTACTATAGCAACTGCCAGAGATAATCACCCCTCCATAACTGTGTCCCCAAGCTCGATATTTCGGCACGCATTATATATAATTTTCAGCGGAGATAAGTAGGGCTCCTTCAGCGCATCCTAATGCCAAATGACAAATATTGGTTTGGGGAAACTGCAATTCACAGATATCAAAGAAATAGCCTTGCTTCCCAATCATAAAATATTCATTTTTGTTCAAATAATGTATGAATAAGGGACAGGCAAGAGGGAGCAGTGACAGTGATTTAGTTTAACCAGTGAAAAAAAAAAGGAAAAGAAAAAAAGTTTAACTTTATTTAAAAAGTGGATTAATATCTCACAGTGGTGGGGGAAAACATTGCCTTCCTTTTAGTGGGTTCATCAACTCTGGCCCGCAGGGAGCTGGTGGACAAGCTTTATCATTTACCAGAGGAAGTGGCAGTAAGCAGCACGTTTAACCCGTTAACCCTGCAACCCAGAATTTATGGATAAAGGCTGAATTCTGGGCACTGGTGAAGAATTTCAAGAGTGGAGATTTATCACCGATAGAGTCGGGCTTCTGGCCTAAGGTTATGTCTAAATCTGCTCATTTTAAATCGGTATCAACAAGGACGATGTAAGGGCCAGGGGTTATGTGGGTGGATGGCCAGTAGGAGTCGTCCTTATTTCAGTTCATGTGTGTGGGGATTTTGTTTATTGCATTCAGCTGGGTTTCATTTGGGGTAAGTATTTGCATTTGCTTATTCGTGGGAATGCTTTTGTGTGTTGTATATATTGTGGTTGGGGTTTAGTATTCAGGTGTTGGTACACCGTCGTTGTGTGTGGTTTTTGTCCTTCTTTTTCTAATTTGTTTCGTATGTTGGCCCTTGTGCCATTTTGGTTTTCCTGTTGTGGATAAAATTACAATAGAGAAATGGAATTGCCTCTCCATGCCTGTTCACATTTAAGGGAAAAGAGGACCCGGCGTGATAGACGACTGTAAGAGCACAGTGTTTAAATGCACTTTAAATTACATTGTACAAATTGTCCAGACAGTTTTTGGAGCATTTAGTTGCACATGCAGATTATATAATCTCCATACAAAAAATATTGACCAATAAAGCCTCCAGCTCTGGGCTATGGAGCTACATTCTCTATGTAATATCTTGGAATGAAGTTTGCAATCTTCTAGAAAAGCTAGATTTTGGAAGATTGCTGTGATGATTTAATTCCCAGGTATGTGCCAATGTTTCAACTTGCAGTCTTTAAAATCATAACCTATAAACTTAACTACTCTGTTTTTCCTTTGTCCCCCATTACTTTTTTGGACCATTTTCTCTGAGGAGAATTGGTGTCCTTCTGTCTAGCTCAACCAATCAACATTGGGGCTCCAGGTCACATCTTTATCTCTGGGGTCTCTTGCCCAAGTGTCCTTGACTAATTCTGCTACTTTAGACTCCCCACATGCTCCTCCCCCATTCAAGGACAACTGCTGTATAAAAGCTCGGGTGGAGATTGTTGTTTCAGTTGCTATGGACCAACAAAACTATCTCTGTTGACCCTTAACTGTTCCTACTCTGTTAGTCATAGATGGTCAATCTGTTCAGCAGAGATTATGTCTATACACAAAGGCCTTCTAATTTTTGTTTTCTCCATAGAGACTATCTTTATCCCTGGGTCAACCAGGGGAGGATGGATTCCCCTTCATCCCCAACATTTGTGTCTTGGTCACTCCTGAGGTTCCTTCCTCTAGCTTTAGGGAATTTTTCCTTACCTCTATCTCCTTTTGCACACTTGGGGCTGGGACATGGAAAAGCAGCCTTTTGACAACATTGGTTGTAGAAAGTGCTCTTTAAATAAAACTGAATTGAACTGAATAGGAACTTCATGCATGTTCCCAAAGCTACATATTACTTCTTTTGCCTTTAAAAGATCCAATCCGATTTTAATGGGAACATTTTTCACAATCTAGTGCTATTGGGAGCATTCACTGAGGGATATGTCTTTATAATTGACCATTTGGGGAACTGATTCACTGGAATAGGATCATTGAATGGCTATTGAATGTACTATCATGAGTCAACACACAAACTTTCAGTAAATAGCAGCAATCCATAGAGATCAGAATTTTTATTTTTTACGCCAAACACAGTGATAAAATATTGCATGGTGTGGCTTGAACAAGCGTTTTCAGCTTCCCACCAGCCCCATGGGACCCACCACTCCATTTTCTCAGGCTTATCTTGCCAAGGTGGACAATTTGGTGACCTTTAGTACCACAGCTGCTCAAGTTAAAGACCCTGTTGTGAGTCTGTGAAGGATTTGAGACTAAATTATACTGTCGTTGTTCTGCAGTTTTGCTGTCAGAGGGACAATCCTTCTCTCACAGCAGAGCAAAACAAACAACCCGCTCAATATTCCACCATCAGCGAGTACAGTTGGATGAATTTCACAGGGAGAATTTCTTCATTGATGATCAATGTGCACACACTGCGAACAAGTGTCACTTTTATCCTGATATCATTGTCTGTTACTAAATAAACGGCTTGAGCATAATAGCTCCTGATACGGCAGTAAATGCTTTTTATTCTGGATCAGAATGACTGATCTAAGACTGATGAATCATGTTTGTTGTTCCACCTCTATCTAGCCTCACTAGAATCCAAATGAAACCTCGTCCCCAGCTGTAGTTTCACTCTGCCTCTTAGAGGATTAAAGTTGTTACTACAGCTCTGTAAAAACGTGCAGTAGAGAAATTCATGAAAATACACTCTGCAGTGGGATTGTATTTACTGAAAAGACTTGTATTCTCGAGACTGAAAAATAAAGCTCTACTAAAGGATTAAATAATGTAATTTCTTTTCATCCTGCCCTTAATGTGACAAAACTCAAGGACACAAATGAAGCATTGTATTTTTGTCATTTATTTTTAAATGAACACATTCTATTTTAATATGGAGATATAGATTTGAAAACTTTAAAACTCAAATGTTAATACAGGTTTATTTTGTAATGTTTGTTAATGCTTATATCCATTTATACATATATCTTTACATAAAGCTCTGGAAAAAATATAAGAGACCGCTGCAATTTATTTTTAAATCAGCATCTCTATGAGTATGAGTATTCCATGCAGAATGAGTTGCTTGTGTAGGAATTAATAAGGTACTGATTAGTGATCACCTGAATCACATCTTATTTAATAAGGAAAAGTATAAAACATTGCTGTAATCGACATTCTCCTCTCACAATGAGACCAGTTGGACAGTAAGACATTAGTAGAAGTTCCTCAAAGGTAATTATTGCCATTTTATTTGAGTGAACAAGAGATTTGTTTTCTTTGAATTATTCCAGTTCTGTAAATGCTGCATTATTTCTCTTATTTTGATAAATTGTCATTTCCTTTAAAATGATGATTTAAAGAACAATATTTTTATTTGAAAATGAGGAGAAATATTGGCAGCAGTTCTTAAACCTAAGGGAAAGCTGTTCTCCTAGCTGTGCCCCTATTAAATATAAAACCTGAGATACTGAACAGTCTCTTATTTTTTTCCAGAGCTGTATGTACAACACATAATAAATGCCCACTTATTCGCAGTCCTGACTTCAGTCTCTCGCAGATTTTTCTTAGAACTGAAGTAATAATTGTTTGCGGAAACCAAAGTTATCCTCTGCATTTTTACATTTTTTTGCTTTTGTGACGTCCGGTCTTCGTCCACCACTCCGTCTCATCCTCGTGCTGGTTGTTTATGTTTGGGCATGGCAGGTAGCAAGGTAATCACACACATGAACGGAATGAATGTTGCTGCTCAGTGGAAGAACGATGGAAGAAGAAGAAGAACCAGCAGAAGAACGATGGGGCGAGGCAGACGAGGCCCGGACATCACAGTCACTGGAACTCAAAGGTGGGAGGTTTGAAGCCAATCTGAGGATGTTATTTATTTCTCCTTACTGCTGATTGGCTGCTGCCCTTTGATGCATCTCTGACAGACACATTCCAGAATTTCCCCCATGGAGTGTCTGGAGTGTTTTCGTGTTTTTTGTTTTGTTCTTCTTAAAGCCCTGTGTTTTTATTACTGTAAATTAAATTATTACTGTATTTACTTGCTTATACCAAAGAAAACACCCGTGCATTGGGGTAACATTGGTATTTTACATTCTTGCACTGCGGGACTTCAGTGTACTCAGTACAGTACAGATATGGTTTCACCTTTACATTGTCTTTAAGGGTATTAAGGTGAGTTTAACATGAAATTAAAATGTTTTGGGAGCGTATTTGGGGGCATATTTAGGGTTTACGCTATAAAAATAGACATTTTTATTTTCACATATTGAATGTTTTTCACTACATGGGGGGGGGCACATGGAATATAACCCCAATCTCTCTCTCTCTCTCTCTCTCTCTCTCTCTCTCTCTCTCTCTCTCTCTATACATATATATATATAGAGAGAGAGATATATATACATATATGAGTTCATGTATATATTCAGTATTTTAACGAATGAAAGTGGCAATTAATCACTGTAAAAATTATTGCACCACGTTCTGGACAGAGGTGCTCTGTAAAATGAAAAGATTGCGCTTCTTGTCCCAGTTAGTGGAAAGTGTATGTTTAATAATAGACAGACAGAACAGATGATAGCTGTGTCATTATCTGCAATTCAAGCAATAAGGAATTTTTGTAGTACATAACGTAGTACATCATTTTTTGGAATACATAATGTGTAAAATATCATCTAAACGCTTTTACAGCAAAAATGTGTGAAATTATTTTAGATTAATTATATATATATATGTGGTACAACAGGTACAGGTTTACAACTTTGAGGACACAGTTCATGCAAGGATTAGCAGTCAATCCATCCGTCCATCCTTCCATTCTCTGAGCCGCTTATCCTTAAACAGGGTCGTGGGGTGCTGAAGCATTTTGCAGCGCTCACAGGACAAATGGCTGAAAAACATCAGAGACAGGTCATTAGCAATCATTAATCATAGTTTATTACAAATCACGGAAAGTTTCAAGATGGATGTGATGGTGTTTTCATTACAGGATCATGTTTTTGCAATAACCTTCACCTTTTAAATGCCCATCTTGTTGCCATATTCAGTTTTTTGGGCTCATGAGATTAAATTCTCCTCTAATGTCTCTACAAGTAGAGTTTGCAGAAAAGCAGCCTTTCATCATGATGCTCCCACCTTCTTCTTCTTACTCACACCGGGTATGGTGTTCTAGGGATCATACCCTTTTTTCAGACATAACAAACTGAATTATATGCCAAAGTGTTCAATTTTTGCTTTGCCTGCTTAAAAACTGTTTGTTGAAAACACAATTTCATTAGGTTTAGTTTCAGATCTTCTCACCACTAGCTGAGCAGCTCCTGCAGATCTCAGAGACTTACAAAACCACAATTTAAACCAGCACTAAACTCTGACTGATTGATATGACCTCCTGATGGGTGACAAATTAAAGGAAGAACAATTATAGGATGTTTTGTTGAGCCATCACAGTCTACTAAAATAACTCTCATGTGCTTTTGATACAGAAATATATTATAATCTTACCATCTCAGAGGTGTGCAGTTGAGTTGAGAAGTGGTGACAATAGTAAAAGCATAAAAAGCACAGTTACATTCTGGAAGAGACCACTCCCAACAGACTAGCAATGTTTCATTATAGGATAAAGGGTGATAAGTCACAATAAGTTAAGTGGCCCCTTTTAGTCACACAGTGTGCAGGGCCCTACCTTATTCAAGAGAACCTCAATGTTGCCTGTAATGAAGTCACCGCACTGGGACACAGCCATGCTGGAATAGAA
>JBBPCW010247461.1:13844-29762 GCA_037974425.1 Phenacogrammus interruptus
CCTACCTTATTCAAGAGAACCTCAATGTTGCCTGTAATGAAGTCACCGCACTGGGACACAGCCATGCTGGAATAGAAAAGGCTCTTCCCCAAGCTGGGTCCACAAAGTTGGAAGCATTGCATTGTACAAAATGACTTGGTCTGCTGAAGCATTAAGATTGCCCTTTACTAGAAGTAAAAGGTGTCTAGTCCAAACCCTGAATTAAAGGTAGGTCCCAATACTTTTGTCCATATAAGGTACAGGACTACTCAGACAAAGCTTTTTATTACTGGGCAATATTGCTAAGTTTGTGTTAAACCACTAATATTGCAATAATTACAAATAACATTACTACAGTAAATAGTGGTTGTATGTCACTGGACACACACACTGAATCAAGAGATATGTCCCAATATGTTTGTCCATATAGTGTGTGTACAGGAATGGGCACCTGAGAACAAGCTGTTTCTCTTGTATGTATTATGTAGATAGATAGATTTCCTGAATGGCATTTTCAGTTCAGTCCCTTCACTAATAGTAAGTAGGGGTCTAGTCCAAATTATTAAGGTGTGTCCCAATACTTTTGTCCAGGTTGTGTAATTAGAAGTATATAATAAGAGTCGGGCTTGTATTCTGTCGGGGGTACCGGGCTGGAGTGACGTCATCCGGAGGGAGTCTGAGAGGGAAAGGAGGAAGATGGCTGCGCTCCGAGTGGTCGTGCTGTCCGGGAGCTGCAGGGCTCTGTTGAACGCCCCCAGAGGGGTCCACACGCCTCGGGTACGACTCCACACACAGCTCGGAGACACGGGGTTCCAGTAAGGTTGCAAAAATGGCCAGTTAGGGACCAGGGGCTGTATGTCAGGACGTGGGAGCTAGCCCGGGAGCTAACCCAGCAAGGTCACGGAGGCACTTGTGTAACGGGAGAACAGTTTCACCCTTTGGAGCTATTTGTCTTTATTTTATCTTCAAATACTCAAACTTCTCCACTCCAGTAAGGTTTTATTAGTGTGTAGTGTTAATATCATTCTCCTACTTGAATGCTAATGTTCAATAGTTTTGGTACCTCTCATTTCATCATTTTGCTTCCAAATATACAGACTGTATTTTAATATAATATTGAGGAACAGTTTATCCGGCTTCCTGAAGGACTTTCAGAGTTATGTCATTTTCAATCCCAGTCCCTGGTAGTAAGACGAGTCTAGTTCAAACTCTGAGTTAAGAGTGACCCCATATTTCCTTCCATATAATGTAGTTTGTGGTGTTTAGTCTTTAGCCACCCCTCTTTTCTTCACACTTTGCTTCCAAAAAGACAGTCTTTCTTATATTTTAATGTAGTCTTGAGGATCAGTTATCCAGACTCCCTGAAGGACTTTTAAAGAGACTCATTTTCAGTCCAGTCCCTTCACTGGAAGTAAGAGGGTCTAGCCCAAACCCAGAATTAAGAGGTGCCAAGTTATCACAAAGTTGCAGGTCTACTTCCTTGGGTATTTTAGTCTGAACATGATGTGCATGTTCCATTATTAAATTATTCCATGTTACTACAGTGTTTGAAACAAAACTCCACAGCATGCTCATCACAATACTTCAATGTCCTATTCTTATTGAGTACCATATTGTGAGTATATGTGTGGGGTTCTTATTAGAATTCTGTATGAGAATTACTGTACCTCTTATTTGTAAGGGATAGTACATTTCTGAGTATCTTTTTCTGGATGTCTGGATTTTTTTTTTCTCACAGCCTCCTGGGCATCTTGAGAACAGCTCATGGTGTTTGTATCTTGATTTGGATACGATATTTCGGTGGGAACCATCCCATTCGTGTCATTTTTGTATTAGCAACAATAACATTTTAGCTGGAGTTTGTTTTCTTGTGTTATTAGAAGTTCTAAAGCCTCATATGTGTCATGTTTGATGTGACCTCTTTTCAGGTCAACATGTCATTCGCCAGCCTACCGAAGGGAAGAAAGGTAGCCCTGACCACACTTGGAGTTTTGACCACAGGAGGGGCAGGACTTGCTCTGATGCTTCATCAGTCTGTCAAGGCATCAGATCTGGAGCTGCACCCTCCCTCCTACCCCTGGAGCCATAACGGCATGTTGTCCGCCCTTGACCACGCCAGGTAACACACCTGACCTGAGACTAGAGCTCCTGTGTATCCTTAGAAGGTTTTGTAGGGGTCAGTTCAGTTCGCTGAATCTGGATAAAGACAAAACCTGTCCTAAAAAAATTTGATAAGTGAAGATCACTGGCACTGCAGTTTAGTCTTAGAATGTTCAAATATTTTATTTGTGTAAGGGGTTTCATATGATAAGATTATGCCTGAAATCTGGATTGAAAGGTGATTGTGAATCAGAGCAGTCTATCAACTGACTGACCACTAATGAAGACAACATGTTATTTTGTGACAATAATACATGTCTAAAATCATATAGCCTTGGTGTTTTTTGAAAGAAACATTGAGAATGTGTTCAGTATAAAATGTTTGCTGTCCATTTTTACATTTTATTCAGTATTTGTTTAAGAAGCAAATATAAATTGTCATAAATGCCATATCACCAGTGGCCCTAAGTAAAGCATAATTCATATTGTAGTAGAAGAATTGTACTCAAGAGTACATCTGAATTATTGTTATGGTTTGCTGAAACCCCAGCTCGTATTGCTAATGTGTGATTTTAAAGTTTGCTTTTTCTTTTTGTTATGTATTTTTTCAGTATCCGCCGTGGGTATCAGGTTTATAAGCAGGTTTGTGCAGCGTGTCATAGTATGGAGTACCTGGCCTTCCGTAACCTGGTGGGAGTTTCGCACTCGGAGGAAGAGGTCAAAGCAATAGCTGAGGAGGTAATGAGGTTCTTTTTGCTCATACTGTTTGGGAACTGTGGCCAATTTATACCCACAGAGCAGTTATATGAAATAATATAGTACGGGTGATCTATATTGGTGCACACAATTAGTTACCTGTTCCAATATTTGGATTATGTAATCGGTATTTGGGGATTTTTATGCTCTCTGATATACAATAAATGTGAATGTTAGCAATGTTGTATGTTTTATCAGGGCTGTAAAAGTTATTCAAGATTAGGTAAGAATAAAATGAGTTATTGTAGCCTTTATTAAGGACCTGTTTAAAAAGGTACGGGTAGTGTGGCTGATACTTTGCGATGTATTAACAATATTTATCAGTTCTCAATGCAATCCTGACATCATAGCATCATGTACAAAACCCCCCCCTCAAATTATCACCATCTACTGCTGCACTGTGAATCTCTAGGGAATCTCTGGCTGATTAACTCACCTAAAGGGGCAGACTCTGTCATTCACTACCTAAAATTAAAACCTACCCACATTGACCAGATTTTCTTTCACTCTTTTTAAATAGGAATGTTTTTAACATGTTTTGTAGGGCTGCAAATGTTGATTTAATTTTTCATAAGAGCAATAAGCAGTGTAGTGCTGTCATGTAGTGCATTGTAATCTATCAAAACTATTAAAAGCTATTTTTAATGTATTGTGGATTTTTCCAGTATGTGGTGTGTTGTGAATAGTTGATACATTGATAAAAGGTGCCTGTCATTCTTGGTTCATAGATCACAATATTTATATACCATCCTTCTTTGTTTACAGATTGAAGTTGTGGATGGTCCTGATGAGAGTGGAGAGATGTTCACCCGTCCTGGAAAGCTTTCCGATTATTTTCCCAGACCCTACCCCAACCCTGAGGCTGCCCGTGCTGCCAACAATGGAGCTCTGCCCCCTGACCTCAGCTACATTGTCAATGCTAGGTAACACTAGTTTGAGCAAACAAGTTTGTCCACAAGGGCACTTGCTTTTGGAGCAGCTGTGTTGTGAATCTGATAAGTTGCAAATTAAAAATGGCAGGATATCCAGCTTCATGACATGTACATTATATTTTACTCTTTAAAATATACATTGCAAGGTGGCTCTCTGACCCTAACCCTGCATTCACACAGTGAAATATCATTCTGATGAAATGTCCTCATATAGCTCTAGTAGGGATTTGGTGGGATGAGAGTTTGTCCTTAAATGACATATGTGGGAGTTGATGTTCAAATAAATAAAACGAATCCCAGCCTTTGAGGTCCAAACCATGGCGTGAACTGAACAGTGACAAAACGCCTTGCTTTTTAAATGGAAATTACCTTTCTGTAGACTTAAATTTCAGCAAGCAAAACAAATGCAATTCATCATTATTAACTTGACAAAATATTTATTTTATAGAAGCTTTAATGTTTTGACATGATCTGTGTCACTAAATCTAATGTTAAATACTAATGTAGTTAAATATTGAAATCAATAACAATAATATTGTTTAATAATATTATTGTTTAATTATTGACCACTGATGGGCCCTATTAGATATGTGTTTCCATGAAATCAGTGGGAACGATGAGTACTAAAGGGACACATACAACTTTTCCTAGTAAACGAACAGTTTTGACAGTTCTCCCAATCCTACTTGCGTGGTGTGTGCGAGCCTCTTTTAGAAATGTATGGGATTTTAAAAGAATCCTTTTATTGCAGAAACTTCCTGAAATACAGTTTAAGATATTGGGAAAGACAAATAGTTAGTAGTTACTGTCTTTCCCAATGTCTTAAAAGGTGTTACAGCCATTCAGATAAAAGTAATTCTGCTTCAGGCAGCATGCACTTGTTCATTCTGAGACCAGTTAAGTTTATTTATATAGCACATTATCATACACAAAGGTCACTCCGTGTGCTTTGCAAGAATAGAATGCAATCAAAATAGAATAAAAACAAATAAAGAATACATTTTAAAAAATCGGTTAAAAAAATGGAAGAAAAAAAGTGCATGTATTAACATTTTTCTTTATTCAACTTTCTCCTTCTCTCAGGCATGGAGGTGAGGACTATGTGTTCTCTCTTCTCACTGGTTACTGTGAGCCTCCAGCAGGTGTGACTATAAGGGAGGGGCTGTACTACAACCCCTACTTCCCTGGCCAGGCTATTGGCATGGCTCCACCCATCTATAACGAGGTCTTGGAATTCGATGATGGTGAGTTTTGATGGTGCCCGAATTCTCATTACTTGACACACATCTGACAAAATATGCTTGCACTCGTATTACATACTCAGAATAATTCAGTGACCAATCCAGTTAACACATTTATCCCATGTCATTCAGTAGTAGAAGTTATCTTGAAGACTGAGCTTTGTTAGTCCTTACCGATAACATTTTGTCATACAGTGTCAGAAACCATATAATCCAAATCAAATCAAATAAATACTCCGGAAAAATTTTGGAAGCATAAACTGCAAAACATAAAATGCTGGGGTACAAATACTACAGATACATTAAGGGTAGGTGATTTACTAGTAACACAGTTAGTGGTTTGGAGTTGTTCTATACCGAGTCTGTTGTTTCACATAATAGATATCAGTAGTATAGAAGTAATACTGACATAAGTTATTTTGCACATAAGACTATCGCACATAATAATAGATACTGCACGTAATGTGGATCATTTAGCACACAATAAGAAATTGCACATCTGGGTAGCATCAGGTTGTTGTAGATTTCTTTGTGGGTTTTTGACAGGTTGAGGAGTTAAGTTCTCAATTATAAGCAAGTCTATAAAAGATTATTAGATATTTGAGGCAAAAAAAAATCACATACCATTCCACCACACACCTTCCAGAGAATCATGATGATAAATGTTACCCGCTCCTAATGCATAGTTCTGGGTTCAGATTAATAACCACACTCGGGTGTGCCGCACTGTCCTAAAGAAAGAAAGTGAAAGGTCAAATAAAGAAACAAAGAGAGAAAACAACTCAATACACCATGCCTCAACTAATGGGGTTTATATCTGGATTTAAAAGCCTGTATTAAGCTGCAATCCTAATTTTCTCCAGAGTTCAGCAGCTAAAGAGTAAAACGATCCCTCAGCTCAGGTGTGAGGTGGTCTGAGTGGTCTGCCTGTAACACATTTACAGATCATTCAGTAGTAGTCATCTTGAAAGCTAAACTGTCAGTACTTTGGTCCATATTTATAGATAACAGTGTGTCAGAAACCATAAAAGCGAGGCTTTTTGAGATTATTTAACATGTCAACACAATTTAAGGCAAGTGTGAAATGATTTAGTCTTCCATTTCTTCTTAGCTACATTAGATTTGTAGATTTGTTCTGACACAAATCATATCTTTATGTGGAAAAGAGGAAATAGTGCAGATTTGATTTAGCTAAATTGTTCCTTTTACTTACATTAAATGGCCTAGTTTGAGTGTTCTGCAGCATATAATTGAAGAGTTGAGGGTTTATTTTGAACTTTTTTGTTCTATATAAGTTTATATTTAATATTATAATCTCTGCCTGCAGGAACACCAGCCACTATGAGTCAGGTGGCTAAAGACGTCTGCACTTTCCTGAGGTGGTCAGCCGAGCCAGAGCATGACCAGCGGAAGCGCATGGGACTAAAGGTTTGCTCCTGATTCTAATTAGCCATCCTCTCAGGCCTTTTATCATGTGATCTCTGAGTAAAGATGTGATAAGGAAGGTGTAATTCAACTGTGGGATTATAGTGATAGACCTCGGCATCATCAGCTTTTTGAGGAGTCCTGATTTATAAGGCATTTTTCTTTGAGAACAATGAAAATCACTCCACAAGTACCCCTCCATTACACTTCTTTCAGAGGAGGAGGATTATAATAAATATGACCTACTGCTAATGGTTCTGGGTTCAGGTTTATAAACTTACTGCAGTGTACCACACTGTCGGGACCTCGGTTTCACAGAAAAATCTATGTGAGTGGTCTAAATGAAGTAATCAGCCTCAATAAAAAATAATGAGAGAAAATGCGATCCTATACTTCTGCCAAAATAGGGTTTAATATGGATTTAAAAGCCTGTATTAAGCTGCAATTCAGTTCTCTAGAATGCCTTTTCAGAGTTTAGGAGTCTGGACGGATCAGCAAGATTGTGCCGGAGCTCAGCCAATAAGCACTTTAAGCGCTGCAAGTTTAAGACTTTGTAGTTGGTACAAGAACTGTAAACAGGAGTAGAACGCTTAGACGTTTTCCCAATGAGCACAAAGTGTGCGGCATTTTGAAAAACTGAAGCCAGTTGTGCGCGGAATGATTTTATGTATTTATTTAAAACCCAAACGATTTTTTGCCAATAAAACCAGTGTTTCTGTGTCTCCAAACTCTGATTTTAGAACATCCTCACAATCACATTTCACATCTTCTTATGGAAAGGCATCTTTTAGTTTAAGACATTAAGGTTCATCCTTTCACTGTATGCTCTCTCTGCTTTAACCTAATTATCATTGTCTGCTGTTTTTGTCTTTTCTAGTTGCTCCTGGGTGCGTCTATCCTCCTTCCCCTGGTCTACTATCTGAAGAGACATCGGTGGTCTGTGCTGAAGAGCAGAAAGATTGCTTACAGGCCCCCCAAATAAAGCTGGTCCGCTGCCTTCAGCCTCTGTTGTCTTCACGTTCGATAAGCCAGACTCACGATTGTTCTTTCCAACACAAGTATCGAAGGTTTCGTTAACCGGTCGGCTGGACATTTTGTCAAATAGTGTTCCGTTTCCCTTTCTGACAGGGTGACGGGCGCTAACTCCTACGTGTTTTTGTTTTACTGTATAAAAAATAAATTATCTGAACAAAACATGAAGTTTGTTTGACATGATGTGGGTTTGCTTTTTTCTTTCTTTCTTCTCTTGGGGGGGAAAGTGCATGCTGCTGCCTCCACCTGCCAGCTTCATTGTGTAAATAGAGGAAACAGTGGTGAATCCAAATAAAGCCCTCATTACCTATAGAGCAGCCTGTGTGAAATGCGTGTACACCCAGGTTATCTATACGTTCAGCACCTGGATCTTCAGACACCTGCTTAATTTGTGCTTTCCAAGAGATGCTTTTTAGTCATTTGTGTTGTGGTGCTTTTGGAACCAGACCCTAAGATCAATATTTATCTGAAATATTGATTTATTTATTTTTTTGTGTTCTCAATAGCAAAATGGAGTTACTGTCTTATGTTTTATTTCCTTTACAAAAATATAACCTGCAAAATATATCATTACTTTTTTCCAGCATTTTCCTTTTATACTGTTCTAAGATTTGACTGGCTGTATTCCGCCAAGTTATATTTCAGGAATCTAAGTGAATATTTTGGGTTTGATGAACATTAATTTGAAGTATGTACTCAAAATTGAAAAATTTATATCAATATGACACATTTTTGAAATAAGTAATTTTTCCCCCATTGCTGCAAAATTTAATAGTTTACTTGTATTTTTTATCGGACCATTATTTACATGTCAAAATTTTCTCGACCCAAAATTCCCTAAAATACGTGTTAAATTACATAATTGCAGGAAATAATTTTTAAAAAACCAAGAGGACTATAACAATGCACAGATATAATTGATATGTTTGCTATTGTGCATGTATGTCATTTATATGTGTGTATGAGTATGACAACCATTCCAGTGCCAGTGTTCTACATAAGTCTGTTAAATTCCTACACTGTATCTGATTTTATTTTAATATTAGATAGACTTTTATCACAGATTTACAAAAGACTCTAGTCTGAGGCAGAAGAATCCTTTGACACAGATCTACGGCCTGGGACAATCTAACAATTTACTCAAAATAACTTGTGCATTACAAATCAAAGTGATTATTTTGGTGTAGTGGACCAATATTGTGCTGTGTTTAGTCAGAAGTCTGAGGTATAAATATAAATATGTATTTCAACAGGCAAAATTTTGAGAAAATAAGCAGTAAGTAAATATTGTCAGAACGAATTCATTATTTTAAGATAGATGTAAAATGATCTCTACCTGGCAAAATTATATGTTAAAAATCACACCATTGAGGACATAATTCATACATCATCTCTTTGATATTTTTTCTTTATAAATATTGGAAAGACTTTTATCACAGATCTACAAAACACTGTGGTTTCACATCGAGGTGAAGACGGTAAATCTCCTGATTTACAGATCAACAGCCTCAGACTCGGTCCACCTGATTTAGTCCAAATAAAAGACTTCAGAAATCTAATGATCATTTTGGGATGGGGGGCAATATTGGAATGAACAGGTATTTCAATGCACTGAGTAAAATTTTTGATACAATTATTTTTGAGATTTAGATAAATTACAGTTCAAATAAGTTACATTTCACTAACTGATTATTTTGGAATATTTGGCCTTTATTTTTGTAATACTAGTCAAAATTCTTAGGAAAAAAAAATATATTGTCAAACTTAGCAAATTATTGAAATAATAAGTAATGAGTAAATATTTTCAGTAAATACATAAATTATTATAATTGTATACATATTTAGATACAAAAATGACGCTTTTTAAAAATCACACCATCGCTGCAAGAAAAGTAAAGAGGAGCTCACTAGTAAATCACTAGTAAATCTCACCATTGCTTACAAAATGGTACTCATACATGGTATCTTTGTTATTTTATTCACATTTCAATATTTACATTTGTATGTTTAAATATTAATGATTCATGAAGACTTTTATCACAGATCTACAAAAACTCTCGCCTCCCTCCGCGAAGGTAAATCTCCTGACATACTGATCTACAGCCTCCGACGCGGTCTGATCTGATTGGCTGAGAGGACACCTACCGGAAGGGAGCCGGGAGGTCTGTCTGATACAGGGAGCGAAGATGGACGCGTTAAATAAACTCAAACAATTTGACGCTTATCCCAAAACTCTGGAAGATTTTAGGATCAAAACGTGCGGCGGAGCCACAGGTAGGTATCACGGAGTCCTCGCTGAGCCTGAACGGAGCAGGAGTGTGAAGTTATGGGTCCCAGAACTGCTGCTAACGAGGCTAACTGTGGATCCGTGTTGGAACTGTGCGGTCCACCTTAAAAACCCCAGCAGTTTCAGCGTGTCTCTCGTCGTAGCCTCAATGTAAACACCACGGATTTAAGGTGGAACGGAGAGTTACAGCAACCTAACGTCTCATTAGCCAAATTCAGCTTTCATATGTTGCTAAATTGCTGTTAGAAATATTTTATTCGTGAAGTAAACCCTCCATAAGCGTGAAGTATTCGTGAAATAAACCCCACCTTCATACAGTACTGTCTGGAGTTTGATTTTATATAAATTAAGCTGAGTTTCCCCCCCATACATCACGTGGACAAAAGTATTGGGACATCTAACCATTCCATTAACGGGCTTTAACGACATTCCATTCAAATAGACTTGAATATGGAGCTGGTCCCTCTTTGCAGCTATGACAGCTTCTAATCTTCTAAGAAGACTGCCCACAATATTTTGGAGTTTCTGTAGAAATGTGTGCCCATTCATTCTGTAGAGCATTTATGAAGTCAGGCAATGATTTTGGGTGAGAAGGTACAATCTCCATTCCAGTTCATCCCAAAAGTGCTGGATGTCCTTCGTTAAGATGGTCCTTCACTGGAAGTAAGAGGTCTAACCCAAACCCTGAAAAACAGGGATATCCCAATACTTTTGTCCATATAGTGTAGCTCCATTCGAGTCATTTCTACCAGCATGAAACCCTGTGAGCAGACATAGCTAAACTTGACTGCATTTGCAATGACTTTTTTTGACAGTTACTATCATCAGTGGACTCATCATGCTGATCCTGTTCTTCTCGGAGTTACAGTACTATCTTACCAAGGAGGTAAGTGTCAAGGATACACTGCTACTGCTGGGCGATATACAGCACTGTGCAACAGTCTTGACCCATATTTTCCTTCCAAAGATCCAGACTTTCTTGTATTTTAATGTGGTTTTGAGGAACAGTTCTCCAGGCTTCCTGAGGGACTTTTTATTTATTAAGACAGAACAACAGAACAAAGACCATCTAACTGAAGTCCCCAAACAGGAGCAGATAATTCCATATGATCAGGCGGTGATCAGTATACTGGTGATGCTGAATGTTCAGTGTTTGGAACTCCTTTATCTAGGCTTCTTGTATCATTAGGCACATAGCAGGTTGTCACACTTGTGCCCATTTCTTGAATTTTAATCGACCTAATATACCAAATTTCAGACAGTTTAACAGAAACAAATTAGTATTTTTGCACCAACAAGTTAATTCAAAGCAAAACAGTGAGGCCCAAGACTTTTGCTCAGTACTATAATACTGTACTGTAGAACTTCAGTAGCTCTAAAATAATGCCCAGTATAATGACTGTGTCAGGTTTTATTCAGTGTTGTGTGCTTGACTCCAGTATGTTTCTGTTAAAAGGACAATTGCATAATCAAAACTTTCCAAAATAAAATAATTCCAAGTGGTTTGATGTGAGTGGTTTATTACCATTTGTCTGTTCTTGTTACAGGTCCATCCTGAACTGTTCGTGGACACTTCAAGAGGGGACAAACTCAAGATTAACATTGACGTGTTATTTCCTCATATGCCTTGTGCCTGTGAGTAGAAAATTCTCTGCGTTTCTTCATGAATGGGTTCCCTTTTGAATCTTTGCTCCTTCTGAGGTTTTTTCCTCCAGCTTTAGGGAGTTTTTACTTGCCTCTGTTGCCTTTGGCTCACTAGGTGCTCAGACCTGGACTCTGTAAAGCTGCTTTGGGACAAACATCGATTGTAAAAAGCGCTGAATAAATAAAATTAAATTTGATCTCCCTGTGTTAAAATAGTAGTTAAATTAACTCAGAGTGTGTAATGCAGACTCTTGAGATTTTTCTATTTGATTTCGCCCATGTCCCTCAGATCTGAGCATCGACGCCATGGATGTGGCTGGAGAGCAGCAACTGGACGTGGAGCACAACCTGTTCAAACAAAGACTGGACAAAGATGGCAAACCAGTCGATACTGAAGCAGAAAAACATGGTTGGTATAACCTGTTTTATTAGATAGACCTACTAGGTCAGATAGATCAGAGACAGGTTAATTTCAGTCCCCCAGATTACAGTAGATGTTCTAGGGCTGCATGATATAGATAAAATGAGAACTGCAATTATACTGATATGTATTATGACTGCAGTATCATTCAGTATATTAAGGAGCCCATATCATGACTTTTCTCTAAAGTATTGAAGTGTTAATAAACCCAATTCTGTGCCTTGAATGAGTTTTAAAAGTGCATTGCCATCAAGTGTATGCTTGATTTGGAACTGCAATGTCTACAGAAAGGTTTTTACTGTATACTGTGTGTATATAGCAGTAATGACAATGAAACCTACTTGACTTGATACCATGGATAAAATAGACAAGCAGTCAAGCACATTAGATAAAAAGCATTCTGACCTACAAACCCATGTCCTCCTTACCAGGTTTTCTGAAAAGTTTATTAAAGTAAGAATTATGTTTGAAATTTGTTCACCCCTTTTCTCTAGATGCAGGTGTTGAAAGTTGTGTTTGTGTTTTTCTGTGCAGATTTGGGCCAAGAGGAAGGTGAAATATTTGATCCCAGTAAGCTGGATCCTGAACGATGTGAGAGCTGCTATGGAGCAGAAACTGAAGATTTGAGGTGCGTCTTTCAGTCCTATAGCACATTTTTCTACACACAAATTCAGTGACAAATTTAAGGCAAGTAGGTGCTTGTCATTTCAGCCATGTACAGAGTACACAGTGAAAAGAAACAGCATTCCTCCAACACAAAGAACTGAACAGAAACAACACAACACTTCATAAGTGCTGATGGGACGAAACTCAGAAAGAGTACAAGCAATGTCTGAATGAGGTTCCAGTTCAGTGTAGTTTGTGTGGTGTAGGTCAGGCCTACATTTGTGTCCAAGAAGTCGTATCTAAACCAGCAGACAGTGTGGCACAGCACAGCATTGGCTCAGTAAACTCTTTACACTGGCAAGAGGAGTACCCAGATTCCAATACAGGTCTGGTATTGATCACTTGGCAGTAGGAATGATGACAAAATATGTGAAATTGTACAAAAAAAAAATTGTGTACTGGCTTTTTCCAGTATGTTAGATGTTAACACATCCATGTCTGTGATGATGAAGAGGAGGAATATTACTCTAGCATTGGTCTTCTGAACTTTGTCATCTCAGCCATATGCAAGCATACAGAGAGACAAAATGGCAAAGCTCTTGTACAACAGAGTGTACACCTAGTGACAGACATAAGACATAACGCAACATACAGAACTGTGAAAATAAAGAGATACAGAATACGAAAACTAAAACATGCAGTGATTGGAAACAATGTGCAATGAAGAAGAGAATCATGCCAACAGTATAAATAAGTATAAAAAGCAGCTTAATAAAAGCGTAAAGGGATTTTTTTTTTTGTCATACGTAAACAGCACACAGTGTAATTCTTCCTCTGCATTTAAACCATTCACCAAGTGGCACCTCAGTGGTGCCACTAGCAGCCTTGGGATTTGAACCCATGAAATGTCAGTACATTCTTAAATGTTTGTGAGTGACTTTATTCTTGTAAATATGAGAGTAAGGAAATTAATAACATTAAAAAATTTACACTTTTGAGTAAGTACATTTTATTTCTATAGCACTTTAAAACAATCCCAGTTGACCAAAGTGCTTTACATTTAGTGGGTATATAGATATATAAAGTAAATAAAAGAAAAATGAAACAGAATACAATCAAACAGAGTTAAGCCAGTATAGACATGTGATTTAAGAAGTTTCTTAAAATGCTCATAGTCTGGTGCTGATCTAACATGCGCTGAAAGGTTGTTCCAGTGCTTTGGACCTGCAACAACGATCTCAGTGTTCTGGTTGGAGTGTGAAGGATTAGGAGATCGGTCAGATATGAAGGTGCCAATCCATGAAGGCTCTTAAAAAAAAACAGACATAAAATTTTATATTGAATTCTAAAATGTACAGGAAGCCAATGTAGCTCTGGTTAAAAGACAAGCGGCTGCATTTTGAACCATTTGCAGGCGACGGAGTAGAGCTTGATTTAGGCGGAAGTGCACGGAATTGAGCAGAACAGGAAAAACTAGGAACAGCAATGCACACAAAAGAATGAGATGTTAACAAGGTCTTTCATCCTCAAAAAACAGTTTTTTTAGCTTCTCGCCACCCCCACCCAGGCCTTAGCGGGGAAAGGAGACTTTGGATGGATGAACACTTCATCTAGTGCACTGTACTATAAAATTCATGTTCAGCAATCCTTATGATTTACAAGAATAGCCTGATGATTACAGCTGGAGTCTTTTATGAATTTAAACAAAACGGACCCCAATTTTAGAAAATGAAACGTTTGACTTTCTAGGGTTGGGCAAGAAGATGAAGGCTCAAGCAGAAGCTATTTTAGCACAAAATGTTAATGAATTTCAAAAAATAAATTGGACTTCTGAGATACTGTTTGGCTGTTAGTGCTGAAACTAGCCATTTGTTGGTTCATAATAAAACAAAAAGACATGTAATTTTACAGCTTTACAGTAATGTAAAGTAGGTGTTCATTCAATGTGTGACTTGAGAAAAGAGTTTTTTCATGAACAGACCTGACCTGTTATACCTGATTTAGGCCATTCTTCACACGTGGAATCCAGGCAAACAGTTCAGGTTAAAAGTAAACCTTACCAAACACAAGAATGTGACCTAGACAGGATTTCCTGCTTATAATATCCCTCAGGATCGTATTCAGCAGATATAATTGTCAGCAGATAATTGCCAAAACATTGTTCAAGAGTCTCCTCACATCATCATATTAACATTTATATATATTTCAATTAAAATGTAATGATGTTTTCTACTGCACTGCAGCAGAAGGGGGAAGATGGTGAGCTGTAGGCATTAAGACTGCTGCAGGGTTCACTGCTGTTACTGAAGGTGCCATAACATGTTTTAAAATGTATTAAGCATTAACCCAATGGGGAACAAGTGTTGCTCACTAATTAACCACTAAGTACTTATTGAAAAATATGTAAGTCAGTTGAATAGCTGGAGTTGGATCACTGTTCACTCTGCAGGGTGGTTGTCTCTGGTGAAAAGAAAAAAAACCATTTAAAAGGGGAACTTTTTTTTCTGAATATATTTTTAGACACAGCAGATTCATAAACAGACTTCAAGACAGTACAACTCATGACAAAAAGTTTGTTGTGGGTTAATTAAATCTATCTTTTTTTTGTTTCTTAATTAAAAATAATCAGCCCATAATTGGCTATGCATGAGTGTTTTGCTCCGCCTATTTCTCAGCTGTCCTTGACCATAAATGGTTTGGTAAGGGACCGCACATTAACACCCCCCTCTGTGGGTGAGTGGTAAAACGAGACCTGCCGATTGAGGATAGTCAGAGGAGGTGCTGGTGTTTGGGTGTCTTTATTGCACCCATGCAATCACATGTATTTTCTTGTGTAGTTGTTGTTGTTGTTGTTGATGTTGAGTCCTCAGTATTCCACCACCCCATCCATCATTGGGAGAAACCATTCAACTAACTTTCTGATGTGTTTCATGCAGAAAGTTAGTGATTTCCCATTCACACTGATTTACTGCTGACTGCTCCACTGGTGTTTAGATGCTGTAACACGTGCGACGACGTGCGAGAGGCGTACCGGCGGCGTGGTTGGGCCTTTAAGACTCCAGACACCATCGAACAGTGTAAGAGAGAAGGCTTCAGCCAGAAGATGCAGGAACAGAAGAACGAGGGCTGCCAGGTCTATGGCTTCCTCGAAGTTAATAAGGTAGCGCATGAACCCCCCTTTTTTTCTTTAAACTGAGTTCTCTGGTCTTTGTTATGTGTTCTCAGTTGTTTTTTCTGTTGTTTTTTTTTAGGTGGCAGGTAATTTCCACTTTGCCCCTGGAAAGAGCTTTCAGCAGTCTCACGTACACGGTAAGTACTGACTTAACTTCACTCAGATTTCAGTAGATTCCAACCTCTGGTCTGTGGCATTAGTTAAAGCCAGGCAATTCTTTAGTCTTTAAAGGGTCCATGTCATGGATTTTCTCATATTTTTATATATAAAGTGGGGGATGTAGCATATAAAGATTGTAAAAGTATCAAAGCATTTTTCTTGTA
>JBBPCW010247462.1:0-14717 GCA_037974425.1 Phenacogrammus interruptus
TTGTCTGTCTCTATATGTGGCCCTGCGACATGCTGGCGACTGTCCAGGGTGTACCCCGCCTTCGCCCATTGCAGCTGAGATAGCCCTCCCCCCCTCGACCCTGAATGCAGGAATAAGGGGTAGATAATGGATGGATGGATAATGGATATCCACCCTCTACCTCAACGGGAAGGGACCGCCATCGGACCATTACTGTCAGTCTTGGAATACTCTATTAGATACACAAATTTCACTGGAGCACCTGACTGGTATTTTTGCTTAGAATTTTTATGCAGTATTTTTGTTAGCCATCCAGTTTCTGACCCTATGACCTCCTGTAGGCTGCTTGGTGGATTTGCCTCAGTCAAGTTGTGATGAACCCCTGTAACACTGCTGCTCCTTCCTAATGGAATTGTTTTCACTTATATGGAAAGAGCACTGCTAGACTAATATCACTATCAGCTCATTTTAGCTGTTAAACACTTCTTGCTGTCTAGACCTTAGACTGTTAGCTACCTCTACCAGCTCTAGCAAAACTTGTAGACGTATAACTGCCCACTCACAAAATCTCTTCAAGAGCTGGATCAAGGTATAGGCTACTGGAGGCAGAGAATACCTGAAAATGTGCTGCAGGCCAGTGATTCTACAGGACTGAAAACCACTGATCTAGACACAGTCTGTATATATTTAACTTTGGACAAAGTGCTGAAAAGTAAAATGCACAAATAAATGTGCCATAAAAAAACGACGTACATCCAAACATCTTCAGTGCCAAAACATACACATACCCAAAAAAGCTGACAGAGTATAAAGTACACTTTCTCCAAATATCCTTGCCATAATAAAAAGAAACATAATTAAACGTGACTTTTTGCACCCTTAAGCACAGCTGTTAGCACATTAAATGGGAAATCCACAAATTGTTCTACATTTCTGTGTAAATATATTGTTGAGAAAATAAATTGTTGTTTGATGTGAAATGTGTCATTCCAGAGAACTGGAGAGTTCCAGAGTCTGGTCCCAGCAGTGGGGCCAGGAAAAAGACATGTGCTTTATGTGCATTTTAGAAACACACTAACTCAATATTTGTCAGTAAACTTGGGTAAGAAGTTTGATTTTTATGACCCACCGTTAATCCTTGTTGTGATTTTTTTCAGATTATTACTTATACAGATCCTTGTCTGTATAAGTTCTTCAATGCTTGTACATGTGTTGAACAATTTATTGCTAAAATCAGTTTTTTAAAAACGTAATTTCTGTCACAGTGGAATCAGAACCTGAAAGCCAACCAGTCGAAATGTTCACAGCTTCAAGCAGCTCAGTCGAGCACTTAACTCAGCCTGCAGCGCCATCTGCCAAAATGTTCTATCGCGACTTTGCTTTCGCACCATCTCCCTCATGCAAGAGGAGGCGTGGGCCACTTTACGGCTCCTCTCCAGCGCCTCCTCGCGGTTCCTCCGCAGCTGCTCCCTGCGTTGCTCCTTCAAGGCCACAGCCTCCCTCTTCTGCTCCTGCTGCACCTCCTCCTCCTTCAAGACACGCTTCCTGAGCCTGCAATGACTCACCTCCCTCTCCTGGTTCTCCAGCCTGACCTGCTGCGCCCGGCTCCTGCTCTGCTGCTCCACATACCATCGCGCCTCATTCATTTTCTTCTGGCTCAGCAGCACCAGCTGCTCCTTCTCCTGCTGACGCTCCTCCTGCTCCCGGCCGGCCCGCAGCCTTGCTCTCCTGGCCTGCGCCTCCTCCCTGTGGGCCTGCTCCTGCAACTTCCTCAGCCTTGTCTCCAACAGCCGGCTGTGTTTCTCCACTGAACTCTGCAGCCTCCGCTCTAGCAAACTCCTCTTCACCTCCTCCTCGGCCCGGGCCTTCTCCCCTAGTTCTTGCTTCAGGAGGATGTGACGAAGCCGTTCTCGTTGGTTTTCCTCCCTCAACCTCCGCAGCTCCCTTTTCTGCTTATTGCCCTTGCTTCTCCTGGCCTGACGCTCCCTAACCCTTGTCTGCTCCAACTCCTTCTCTCTCTCGGCCTGTTCTCTCCTCCGCACCTCCTCCAGCAGCTTCTCCTGCCGGCGCCTTTGTTCTTCCATGTCCCTCCGTGTCATCTCTAGCTTGCCCCGCCGCCGCTCCTCCTGCTCCTCTGCCCGCCTCCTCCAGCGTTCCTCCTGTTCCAGCGCCTCCCACTTCTGCCGCCGCACCTCCTCCTTCTGCACATTCTCCCGCCGCCTCCTGCGTGCTTCTATGTCTTCCTGCCACTGTCGGAGGCGGCGCAGCAACTCTTTACGCCTCCTGTGCTCTGCAAGGGCCCGCCGCTCCTCCTCCTTTCTCCTTGCCTCCTCTCGCCGCCGTTCCTCCAGCTGGCTCTGCAGTAAGTGGGCCTGCTCCTTCTCCTGCTTGACCAGCATCAGTGCAGCAATTTTGCAGTCTTTGTCCGGGACAGTGACACTAAGCCTCCTGCAAATGTCCTGCCTGAGCCTCCCCAAGCGCCTCGCAGTAGCTGGAGAATGCCGGAGGTCACCAAGGCTGTGACTGTAAGGCAAGAAATTACTTGAGTATGGTGTATTTGACTGTGGCGGTGGCTTAGAGAAGTCTTGAGCAAACCCAACTACAGACCTACTCTTTTGTATATGTTCACCATGGCACATGGCTTTGGAGTCACTGCTTGGGCTCTCGCTGGCCTGCTCCAGCACCGTCTCTAGTGCTGAGAAAGGCTTCATGGCCAACACAGGCTCCGTTCCCTCCTGTATGATCCTGTCTCTCTCCTCTCGACAGAGGCAGAGGCGTTCTCTTCGCTCTCTCTCATGAACCTCATATAACGCTGTGAGTGTTTTCAGTGGTTTGTCCTGGTTATCTTCCATAAACTCAGTGATGGTCTTGAAGAGCAGGTCGGATGGTTTCACTCCCAGCCTGGCGCAGGACTCCAGTGACCTCGGGCTGGTCAGCACATACCTGCTGAGTTCTGCCTCAGGAGAGTCAAAATTGTTCAAATCCAAATGCATCGTTGGTGAAGCTGACCTGCTATCTTCCATCTTTAGTGCGTTTGTTACTCCAGGTACCGATAATGAAACCTAGACTCGACGCTCTCATACTGTCCCGGGACGCGCCTGGAAGATAACCGGCTTAAGTTTTAGCCCGGTCAGTCCGATAATCCCCTCAGCACCTCATGCAACCACAGTCCAGACGAAACACACAGTAGAGGAAACATACCTAATTCGGCATATGAGAGGAACAGAAATGGAAAGCGTTCCGTAGGTAGAACATTTTACCTTTTTAAATGCAAATAACGTTTTATTACGGTAAAACAAATGAACGGGATACATTTTTCTCAACGTGCCTCTGTGACCAACGCTCTCTTCGGGGCCCGATTCTTCTGTCTTTAAACCTTACAGTGTATAAAAGCAGCTGTAGACGAGCTGCATGAAGTAAATAACGAGGTTCTCTCAGGCGTTCTCTGGTGATCATGGTAAATAAACTAACACTCACGGAAACGACGGAGTGATGCCTGTTAAACTGTTAAGCGCCCTCTGGTGTCCAAGTGGAGAGATTGAACTCTTTCTAGGTACTTGTTTTCTAAGCATATATGGATTTTAAATCACCCCTGCAACTGCAGACTAGGGCAGCCTGCCCAGAGTGTTTTGTGGTGGAGAACTCAAACTGGTCAAACACTTACCTGTCTTGTCAAGCTACAGGCAGATCTGACTGAAAGTGAAGTTATTAATTTGTCTAATATGCTATTAGCTTAATGTTCTGCACTAACCACTATTGACTGTGGCTCACCTGAACACACCTTTAAATGTGAAGTTAACAGGGAATCCAATTCTACAGTACCATCATACCCCACTGTAACATTCCCATGAGAAATAGTTCCTCATCAGTATGTGAAGATAAAAAATAAACTCATACCCTTGTGTGCCCATGAGATTTGGGATGACAGCCAGAAATCACGTTTCTCCCTCAGGATGAGCTAAAAGGTAACTGTTGTGTTTCCAGCAGTTTTATGTGATCTAAGCTCCCAAAAGACCCAATTATCCTCTGGCTAAGATGCATTAACGTAGTCCTATATAATTACAAGAGATGGGGGCTTTCAGGAATTGTGTAACCCCCCCATTCTTCTCCCATGAAAGGATGAAAGCTGTTTTTATTAGTAAAAATGTATTCATTTATTTATGTTCGCACAGTTCCTGCCTTTCACTTCAAGGATGTCTTTCCTCGCTTCCCGATTTAGAAACTATTGGGGCCCAGGGGGCATCAAACGGATCTGTTGCCGGAACAGTTTGTCATGTCACCGCCACCACTTCCAGCCAGGACCTACACACACTCAGAATAGAGTACTGAAATCAGCATTAACATTCACAGACTGTGCTGAGGCCACAACCAATCCACTGGGAATCTACTGGTAACTGACTGTAAATCAGCAATGAGTTCAATATAAACTAACAACCCAACAAAATGTACTTCTGAATATGGTTAAGTAGAAATAATACACCCTTAATATGCGTAATATATTTTCTGCAAATTTAGTACAAATGTTCTATTTGCAATGTTATTTGTATTTATTTGAATTTAGAAAAATAATGTTATTTCAACACATATTTAAACTACTCTGTGTAGTTAAATACACTAACCAGGCAAAGCAAACATTCAACCCCTTAAACATTTAAACCCTTAAACACACAGATGCGTTTCATCCTACGGTTTATTCCAATTTGGGAAATATTCAGATTTCTGCAAATTAGCACAAACATTTTATGAGGCAAAGGAAAGTCCCCCAGTGATACGACTCCTTATATATTATGGACACTTATTTTGGTTTGTATTTTCTGTGAAAGCCCATTCACAGCATGAGCCCTACGATAATTTAACAGCAGTATTTGAAGAGAACCTTTTTCTGGCAAGGCGTTAAAGCTCAGCTGTGCAGTTCATTGAAGTTCAGCTCACCCTGTTAACCTGTTCCTTGCCACTTTCTGACCACAGCCGCAAAGGCACCCGAATACGAACACTGTTAGATGAACAATAAGGAATGCCAGAGATGAGTCTGTCAGACTTTGTGTTCTTCATTAACCAAAAAGAATTCAACACAGTACACAATTCATAAACGAACACATCAAAACATTTAAAATGAATCTATTAAAACTGCTCAATAACCTGAACTGACCAAATGTACCTAAAGGAATAAACCAGTAAACAGATTTGAAGGCCATGCTATGTGAAACATGAAAGCACAGGTGGACTATAACTACTGCCCCATTTTACAGAGCATTTTTATTGCCTATTAAAAAAAGTAAAGTACTATAAAACATAGGAATAGTAAATAATACTACAATAAAAACATAGGGATAGTAAATAATACTACAAAAAAGGCAAGCATAAAAAAAAACTGAATTTCATCATATGATTCAGTGGTCCATGTATTACTAGTCTAAAGGTACTCAAACCCATACACTCGTAAAAAAAGGAAAAAAACAATTGGTTTTCACTTCAAAATAATGGCTTTTGAGTCGATAGCTGAGAAATTATCACCATACCCCCCACCCACCTTCCTTTCCAGTCTGTTCCAGTTTTGTTCTGATCTGGTTCATGTGAACAAACAAGATTAATAGCGCATACATGTTAATTTAGCAGCCTTTCCAAATAAACAAATTAGATGTTCTCGAGGAGTTCGGTCCAATTCTGAAACCATCTGGTTTCGAAAATGTTGGCAGTATGTTTCTACTCCTCCTAGGGGGCACTATGGTGCAGTAGCCACAGAACCAAATTTTAGATCATGGCCCGGAAGCCGAAAGAGAGGACAGCTCCCAGTGCCAGGCCTAGGGAAAGGAAAAAGGCCATAATGGCTCCTGCGGTCTCTGCTTCATGCTGGGACACTTTCCTGTGGGACACAGACCAAACAGCGCTACATTAGCAAGCGGAAGTGGATGCAGAAATTATCAGGGGGAAAAAAAATAAATAAATTTCACAAAAGCCCACAGATCTTGTCCTGGCTCATTACAGGAAAATGTATTTTTAACTCGATATGAATAGCTTTGTTTTAAATAGCTAGTTTTTTTTTTAGCTTTTGCACCTAACAAAAACAAACAACTGTAAACAGTGAACAGTTCTTCACCTGTTCATTAGTTGAAAAATTACAAAAAAGTGCCAAATGAGGGTTTGTACAAAGTATATCACATTATTTCTTTTTGTATTATCTAACACTACTATCATAACAGTAACAGACTACTTTCAGTCAACAATTTAAATCTATTATATACATTAAAATCCAAAATCTAACCGCTAAAAACCTCACGGACAAAGGCACCTGAGCTGAGAGCAGTGTTTGTATATGTGATGTAACTACTGCAATACTCACTTGGGTCCGAAGCACATGCAGAGGCTAGCCAGGTAGCCATTGCTGAATGAGAAGAGGATCATGAAGATGATGTACCAGGCATCATGAGCAAACACGACTGGGAGATAGTTCCTGGGTTGCACATTACACAGAATGAAGAGAGGGACAAACACTATACGTGCTATTACCAGCACGGGCAGCCAGATGCTGTCTTTTCCAGGCTGTAGAGAAATGAGAAAAACAAGGGTTGAACTACGCACATAAGGCTATTGCAGTGTTCTCTATCTCCATTACAAGAAAGATGAAATTTCTATTAGATCTAGACTGAAGTCAGTGGCTTTTACATGATAATTAACTCTAGAACCAAGATTCTTATTTATTTCTTTTATTTATTTTCTTGCCTAGTTCCATCCACTTACTAGGTTTACTAGGGAGGGTGAAGGTTAGTATGTGCTTTTTCCAAGACACAATAAACCAGCCACCACATATTTTCAAGCTTCCAAAGCATCATTCCTGGATAACTGAAGGCTAACTTTCAGTTCTGGCTAGCTTTAATTGAATTACACTCTCTTAAGACTCGCAGCTAAGATGGCTGTGGCATCACAGAGAATTCTGAGGCCTGATCTGCTGACACCAATGCGTGTGGGGGTGTCTGACGTGAAGGATTCCTGTAGTTACAGTTTTTCTGTCTCGAAACGTTGTGATTGCCTATCCAAAGTCAGCAATTCCGTTTGGTTACTAAACAGCCATTTCTGGATAGTTGCAAGTCTGGTGACAAAAGTTTCTCCATTTATTTAATAGGAATTTCCTCATAGCTTTGCTGACATTATATGAACATAAATGAATTTAAATTACCTAATTACCGGTAAAATAACATAATTGAGTTCCAGATTCAAGCAGTGAGTTGGAACTGAGCAGTAGGAATGATTAACATGTTGACCTGGGTTTTCAAGGGCTTAACTCAAGTTGCTGAGGGCAAAAGGTCATCAACTCAGCATAGCATTGCAAAATGATGCATCCAAAAACTAAACAAACTTATATCATTGACATATATCCCAGTAGATCTTAACATAAGAATTCAGGCCTTCTTTCAGGGCATTGAAAACACCTCCATCTGAGAACATTTAAGTCTTACATTAAAACTTTCATAGATGCTACGCAGCCATGATCAGCTCAAGCCTGAAGTAAAACAGCTCTAGTATAGTCACGGGACAATCATGAGGGGAAACGAGGGGGAAATTATGTTAGATAAAGCAGCTGAGACAGGCACTGTCTGTCCAAAACTGCATAAATTGTGGTCTATGTCACAGTTTCCTCACTGATTTAGCAATACTCCCTGTTAAGTAACAGCCAGGGCACAAATTGCTAACAGGTGTGTTGAGGAATCAACGAAAACTATGACTTGTGCCTCCCAACACATTCCTTTTACAAGTTTTTTGTCCAATTCATTGGAATGACTCCACGTTTCTTTCTGGTTTATATAAAATGCAGAATGTAACAAAAAAAAAAAAAAAAAACACAGACCAGATGTTCTGTGTATCTTTTATAGCAATGTGCTTGCTTTCATTTTTTAGTTGACAACCACACAACAAACTATATACTTGCAATAAACTGCAATTTGTCAGTATACTGAAGTATAATTTTGAAATATTTGCAATTTGTTTTTATATTTGTCTTTCAGTTCCAGGACCAAAGCAAAAATTAAACATTCTTACCCTGTGACATTTAGAAAGCAGAGAAAACTTTCCTATACATATATACTACATATATTTCAAGTATTTTATGTACAGTAAACCCCCAGTTTTACGCGGATCGGGACTCGTGGATCCAGTCGAATACGGGGTTTTTTTTTTGAGAACGATACTGATCATTTTACGTGGAAATATTAAAAACAACGCAAAACATGCAGATATTCTCTGCTTTTTTCGTGGTAATATGTTTTTTTTAAAACTCATTTTAGTACTTCTGGCTCCCCGTGCTTGGTTATCGGGACTTCAAACCTCCCTCGCTCTCTCTAACTCTCTCTCGTTCGTGACTTTTCCGGAGCGTGTCTCTCTCTCTCACTCTCTCGTTCGTGACTTTTCTGGAGCACGCGTCTCTCTCTTTCACTCTCTCTGTCTCTCTCTCGCTCTCTCATACTCCCTTTTACTCTCACACTCACTCTCTCGCTCTCTCTTACTCTCTCACTCTGACTCTGTGTTTCTCTTGTTCGTGACTTTTCTGTATTTAAACCCCGGGTTTATCTTAACATTTTCGTTAAGGGTAAAGTATTAAACTAAAATGAAATTAAAGTGTTCTGGGAGCACATCTGGGGGCATATTTAGGGTTTACACTATAAAATAGGCATTTTAAGGCATTTCTTTGACCAAATCACAACAACACGGTTTTTCATTATACGCGGGTGCTCGTGTAACGTAACCCCCGGGAATAACGGGGGCTTACTGTATATATAAACGTATGTTACGTATTGTATAATAGCTTAAACAAGCCTCAGTCTCGGTTTCAAACTGTAATTACAACATGATTTGGAGAATTGGCTGTACCAAAGCAGGTCTGCAGAAAGATCATTCTATCTTTGATCTGTGACATTTAGGTTCTCATACATACTTTTATCTTCTTCCTAATCAGCTGACTTCTATTCTAATTGATTTTCCCTCATTAAAAACTCTCAACCAAACATCAGTGTAAAAAGATACTGCAGCAAGACCAATATACTAATTTTGTCTTGCTGCCCATAAGTGCCCCATGCTACATAAACACCACCAAAATGCTTCCCCTTTTAATTAAGAAAGATTTTTACATGGCACACTGGCTTTCAGTACTATTTCTGTCCTTTCCCTACCCCAGTAAATTAGACACCACTTACCCACATACACACTGCAGTCAAGCTTCGCCCAGCCCAGTCCATCACATTGAACAGTAAGAAACAGGACACAGGGATGAAGTACTTTCCTATGAAAATAAAGGTACACCAGAAAGTCAATGCCCAGCAGTATACCGACAGCTGTATCATGCAAACATGTTCATGTGAACACAATCTTACCCCAATCACTTCCATTAGCCACACTGGACTTGGTATCTACTGTCACAGCAGGGAATGTGCCAATAGTTATAGTGAAGACAAAGCACACAGAAAGAGCCATCACCCAGATCTACAACAGTGAATAACAGCAATACCTGTCAAAGTGTGGTCAACACTTCTTCACCTGTTCATTAACAGCAATTACATATTTATTTTTGTACCGTTTCGTACATTCAAGAAATTCACCAAAAAAGCTAAAAAGGTGGTGAAAAACCATCACAGATAAACCAATGTTTTCATAGCACCAATCTGACAACACTAAACCTGACACTGAATACTTTGAATCAGCTATGCTACATCCATTATGACTCTTGATGAACACTTTGGTGAGATAATGAAGGTTATTCATTTTTGTGATATGAAGTTATACACAATATTTTTGTGATATGAAGAAATAAGCATAAAACAAAGTATTCAGCAGAAGCTTATCAGAAATGATGAGACCACAGAAAGTGTCCAGTGACTGTATCTTGTTTTGGAATGCACAGTTGGCACAGTGTGAAGAATGCAAGTCTTTGTTACTATTGACTAGCTAGCAGTTAGTTTGATACACAAAAACCTGGCTGATGAAAACTGGCGAATTTACAATGTCTGGCACAGCAGCACATATGCCGACTCATATTTTAGAAAAGCTTAAGAATGGTACCTTTTTAAAGATGGCAAACACAGACACAGTATGTGTGGTGCCCTCATCAGTGAGACTCACAACAGGCCTCTTCTCTCCAGCGCTTTCTGTTCAGGAAACAAACACCAAGTTTCTTTTTTGTCCTTGGCATTAGATTTTAAACTGGAAACTTAATCGTTAGTACAAGCAGAACTAAATACACACATAGCATCATATGTCCTGATAGTTTAGAGTAGACTTTAATTAAATACATTCTTTGGCTGTTTTGTGTTAGACTGGAGGGTGAGGGTGTGTGCTAGCTCTTTCAGGTTTGTTGAAAGTAAATTGTAACATTTTGTAACATCTTTGGGTAAACAGATGTTCTACCTTTCTGCAACAGGTCCATCTTGTTTTCTTCATCACTGCCAGCTTTGGAGCTACTGGTGTCTGAGTAATACTGGAAAAACTCCTGCAAGACATAAAACCAAAGTGTTCAAAAGCCTAAAAAGTGACTAGAACACAAAACAAAATTCATTATATATGTATGCTGGTGTACACCGAGTTGCCTTGAACCTACACTGGTCATTTTAATCAGGTACTTACCAGGTGCTCTTTGTAGGTTTACAATTAATGACTGTCTATTGAAAGACAATTTACCAGCCCCCTCTCTCCGTTCCACAATTGGACAAGTACCATCATAAAGCCAGCTTTTACTACATATATTATGCATGCAGTAGAACAGTACAGCAGTCTTTCCATTACAGCATTTACATGTTTACTGTATACCATTGGAATGTGGTATTAGTTACAGAATGGCCCATCAGTGGATACAAAGTAGATATATCTAATAAATTGACACTTTAGTGTATAAAAAGTAGAATGAGTATTTTTGCTCAGCTCAATTCAATGATGAATTAAGTTGAGAAACTACACCCCAAACAAAATAGTTTAGTTATACAACCACCAGTGCACTAAATCATAAAACAAAACAACCTCCTAACTCCATATGCTATTGATATTCAAAAAGCAAATGAGCTTGGGTCATACCATTTTTGGCAAGGCAAAGTAGGACGCGATGGCCAAGAGAATGACAACACAGGCAGTGATAAAGTAGCCAAAGGCACTATCCTCCAACTTAGATCCAGCTTGGAAGGAAGAGAGAGAGCGAGAGAATTCCATGAGAACATGAAACATGTTGACAGCATTATAAGGCAATCATAACTGACAATGTGAAAATCTCAAAGAACCTTTTGTGAGTGGTGTGTGTGTGAACGCAAAATGAATACAAACTTGCAAGAGCACAGATCATTGAGAATGCTGCAAACGTTCCAGCAAGCCCTTGGCCGCTCATTATGGGAGTGGTATAGGAGGCTGGGAGCATGCCTGCCAGACCAAACAGACTCCCCTGCAGAATTGCACCAAACGCTATAGACAGAAGAGATAAAGTGTGTAGAAAGAGAGGTGAATAAGGAAAGGCTATCAACATCATATAAAAAAAGAGAGACAGAAAGCTTGACATATGATAGAACGTACGACCCTCTAAGGAATTCCAAAGTTTGTTCCCACCCTTTTGTTTTTTTTCCCACAGCTGGATTCTCCAAACCAGTATGTAGTAATAACATCAAAGAATACGAGTGTATGATGCTGACCCCATCCCACACTAATTCAAAAGAACAAAGCAAACTAACTCAGTGCAACCTGAAGGAGAACATCAACAGGCAGAAAACCTGCTAAGACTGAAGCAGCTGGATGCTGCTGCTGCGCATCATGAGGAAAAAGGTGGGGAATGTGTGTGTGTGTGTGTGGGGTGGGGGGGTTCCAGGGGCACTCACAGTTAATGCAGATGATTTTGATCATGGTGAAAGTGAAAAACGGAAGAGGTGCCATGTCCACCTTCACCACTATGGCTGTGATCAGAAACACCACGAAGATGACGGAGAGACTGCCAGAGATTCTCAGTTTTTGAGGGATCCTACAGTAGGGAGGAAGGGAGGGGAGAAACAGGACGAGAAGATCAACATTCCTGAGATACTATGTTTGAGGAGTAAGAGGGTGTTTGAGGGATCCCTCCCAACGCCCTTTTATAATTAAAACAAACATGCCCTCCGAGTTCACAACCTATATGAATGATTTAAAATCCACATTCTACTCTCATGCAAACTCTGAGCTCACATATTTGAACTGGCCCTGTAAAAGGGACTGAGAAGGCAAAAGAGGTTGAAATGTGCTTGTACTAGATGTGATTTTCCAAGTTTACTATAATGGGAACAATATGTGACACTGTCCACAAACACATACATATGAAAAGCACCACATCTTTAAAATATAAGTTCCAGGAAACTCTAGCTTTAGCAGCACCTATGTACAACACTTACAGTTTTCTTTCAGAGCGATAGGTGGTACGATATGCAGTTGATCAGGAATCTGTTGGTGTTTTTCCTGTTGGTGTTAAGTGTGGTACCTTTCTAATTATACTAAAACAGACGATTTTATTTCTTGCCTGTTTTGCAAGAGGACACACAGCGTAATTTGGGCTTTTTGTGTGCAGTGCACAAAAGAATGAGGTTTGTCCTACCTCTGATGGATGAAGGAGTTGAGGCAGGTAAAGATGAGCAGAGGAACCATGGCACATAGGGTCATTACATTGTTGAACTTGGACACCAGGACATTGGGTGTGTCACCTGTGCTGTTGGTTGTCTGATTGGATGCTGCACCGCTTGTGGATGTTTTGTTTAACCGATCGGTGAAGTACTGCAAAGAAGAGATGCATCAACAGAGCACTGTGTCCCACCAAGAAAGCATGTCCATAAATATTACTCAGTATATTCTCTGTATACAATTACAGCCAAGACATTAAACTATTCAGACTTAGACACTTGAATAGTTTTGCTATACAAAAATTAAATCAAAGACTTCTGCATTTGAAAAAACATGATACATTTTCAGACGGAAATTGTTACCGTGGTGGCAGTCATGAAGAAGTTCCATGGCAGCAGAGTTCCCAGGCCCAAGATGAAAAAAATGATCCATACAGCATTGTACCTGCCAGAATACACACATAATGACACCTGCACAATCTCAGCCTTCAGTGCCTGCTGTAGACAGATACAGTGGTCACTCACCTGTCACGTGGGGAATTGATTGCAGTCATTATTTCTGCAGGTGGCCCACTGCTTTCAAAAGCTGGTATGTAATCTAGAATAACAGTAATTTACAAATCAAATCATGCACACATTCCTAAAGCTTTCAAAGAGTGAAAAACTTTTATAGTGTTGGATAATTCATCAATTTATGCATTTATATACTCACAAATGCATTTGTATACTCACAGCAGTCCATTATATAGCCTATTATAAACAAAGTAACCAGTTTTTATTTACTCATGTCTTACACACACATCTACAAGTAATATAAATCTTTCAATGTGCAGTGCACTCAAAATGCATTGGCAAGCAGCAAAATGTTGGCCAGCAACAGAGTTCACAGAACACCACCACCACTCATTTCCTGTAGAATAGAGATCTAGCCTTCAGGGCAGGCAAAAAAAACCACCACCCTCTCGGATCAAATGACATTTTAATATACGGTGAAATTTCACTCATTACATCCAAAAGGTAACACAAAGGTCATCCACTCAAAACATATTAAAGTTACAGCACTACGGCCAATTTGTTAACTGCTTACCTCCCCACATCAGCAGGAACAACTATTTAATACATTTCCGAACCTACTGGCGTCAGCATCACAGAATCTGAGCTAATCGTTCATGAACAGCAGCAACCAATCAAAAAGGAAATAAATAAAAATATGCACAATACACAACAATACACATACACACAATTTCACTTTTAATGCAGGAATTACAGGACTAGATAATTGAATCCAGTTTTTATGCTGTTAGGATTAACCTAAACCACATTGTGTTCATTTTTTGCTAGGAATTTGGAAATGACCACATTCAATATCAGCCCCAAAATGTTACCACACTTTTCATTCAATCGAAAAATCAACTACAAGTTCACTAATGCACAGCATGCTGCAAAGAGTACAAACGTAGGAAAAGCAAATTAAGAAACCCACCTTTAGTGGCAGCTGCTGAACAAAGCCTTATATGCTGAATGCGATATGAGGAGGGAAATGAGAGAAACCTCTACAGTCCAACCCTCCCCAGTGCTCCAAGTGAGAATGCACCACTCAGATGAACTTAGGAATGTTTGCATCCCCAATAAGGGAGGTGATTGGATACAGTCAAACTGGGGCTGGACAATATCATACATAGGGGTGGAAAAATATATCATGATACTCCAAGAAGTTTCATGAGAAACGATTTGCATCACAATAGATACTTCTCTGAATGAGTGCAAAAAATTTGTTCAGAAGCCACAATAAAGGCCAAAAAGTCATCAAACAAAGCAACACAAACTAACACTTGCACTTAAATAAGCGTACTCCCTCACTCATTCTGCGCATTCTTCCGTCGCGCGCCATTATACTAGTTATACTAGTTCGCCCATGTGAGTGTCGTGACCTCGAAACAACCTATGTCCAGAACCTCGTAACTCGAGGACTTAACATCTCACAAACTATACTGCATTAAATCCCATTATTCACTAATTAGGACTACCGTACTTTTCGGACTATAAGCCGCTACTTTTCTCTAAAATTCTGAACCCTGCGGCTTATAGTCCGGTGCGGCTTTTCTGTGGATTTTTTCAGGATGTTTGTGATGCGTA
>JBBPCW010247511.1:0-14710 GCA_037974425.1 Phenacogrammus interruptus
ACACACACACACACACACACACACACACACACACACACACACACACACACACACACACACTCCCATTGTCAACCCACCATCATCACTGGTACCACTTGGAGATGCATGTGCGCATGTGTTATGCAATTCATCAGATCTCATGAGCCCAGACAGCACACAGTCAGTGTGTTTGCATGCATGTGTGTGTATGTGTGTGTGTGTGTGTGTGTGTGTGTGTGTGTTGCAACTAACATGGAGCAAATCAAACAAGACATGTCCTGAATGTGTTATTTTTCCACAGGTAAACACCAGGGATGGACCACTACAGAAAGGTCAAGTCCAAGTCATGTGATCATGTGTGTCCAAACACGACACACTGTAAACACGTGACCTAACGTGAATAATTATGGGGAATAACGTGTGATCACGTGACCAGAGTAATCGACAGACAGTGATGGATGAAAAACTGGGAAGAAAATAATAATATTAATAATGTTAATATTAATTTTGTGCACACTGCTTAGTATATTAAAAAAAAACAATTATTGATCAGTGAGGTGTATTTTTGCCAGTAGGGAACTGATTACATAAAAAAAAACAATTATTCACAAGTTTAGTGTGTTTTTCCCCAGTAGGGAAGTTTACATTAAAAAAAACAAACAATTATTTACAAGTTATGTATTTTTTTACCAGTAGGGAACTATTCACAATTTTAAAAACCCACAATTATTCACAGGTTTATTTCCAAAATTATTAATACGGGTATGTTTTTGATAATAGGGAACTGTTTACATTAAAAACATACATTATTCATACGTTTAGTGTGAATATACAAAAAAAACAATTATTCACGTTTCGTGTATTTTTTCCAGTAGGTGACTGTTTACACAAAAACACAATTATTCACAAGTTGTGTTTGTAGGGGACCGTACATATAAAAACACACATTTCATTGTGAATAATATTTTTGCCCGTAGGGAACAATTTACAATTTAAAAAACACAATTATTCACAAGTTGAGGGTATTTTTTGCCAGTATGACCCCGTTTACATTACAAATACAATTATTCATAAGTGAAAAGTATTTTTTTAGAAGGGAACCATTTGAAAGAGAAAAACTGAAATCGAGTGTTTGTTCCACCTTAAACGGCTCGACCAGAGCTGGGCTGCTGCAGCCAGTTAAGGTGGAACGGAGAATCGGGGCGAGAAAAGAGGTTTCTTCTCTTATAAACGAGAAAGGGGGTCGTTAGCAACCCGGAGTGGTCTAAAACGGGCAGAAAATGTTCTCACCTCTCTTGCTCCTTCCGATCTGGCCGAGTTTAGGGGGTCTCTTGTTCTGTCCGTTGCTGAAGAAGTTGTTGGTGTTCTGGAGGCGACAGGTGAGAGAGAGCTGCTCCTCGTCTCCATCGGTCCCATAATGAGTGAGGTTTTCTTCGTAAGGCAGAACTTCGGACATGTTATTTCTCCTCCTTTTCCTCTCCTTCTTGTCAACAATAGATCAGTAAACAAGGTGGAGTGGGGGAGGGGACGAAATAAACAAACAAACAAACAAGCAAGCAAGAGCTCTCCTGAGCCTGAGAGCCGCCCTGACACAATGAAACCCCCTTCTGGACGAGGACACTTCCACCAGGGTCCTGGAGTGTTTCTCCTCGGTTCAGGAGATGGGAAAGTTACGAGTGGGATTTTAAAAAAGCACAAAAAAGCCAGAAGGAAGGGATGAAGCTCGGGAGAGGAGAGGGAGAGCGATAAAAAGCCCAAATACGTCACTCACTCAGCCAGAGCTGCAGCCTGAGCCTGCCTGCAGACCCTGCCCGACCCACGTTCAACACACAACGTGGACAAAAGTATTGGGACGCCTGACCATCCCACCAACAGACACTTTAAAGACATTGTATTCAATTGCATATAACACCTTCTAGTCTTCAAGGCTTTCCAAAAGATTTTGGAGTTTCTGTGGGAATTTGTGCCCATACATTCTGTAGAGCTTTTATATGGTCTGGCTCTCAATCTCTGTTCCAGTTCATCCTAAAGTTGCTGGATGGGGTTGAGGTCAGGGCTCTGTGCGGCCAGTCAAGTTCTTCCACACTGAACTGATACAGCCATGTCTTTATGGATCTTATCTTTGTGCAGCACAGTCATGCTGGAATAGAAAGGGTTCTTCCACATACTGGGTCCACAAAGTGTGAACCATGGCGTTGTTCAAAATGTCTTGATCTGCTGAAGCATTAAGGTTAACCTTCACTGGAAGTAAGGGGCCACCTTAATTCAGTAGTTGAGTTGTCCCAATACTTTTTTTCATATACTGTAAGTGCTTGTTCTAACCACAGACCTGAATCACTAGAGGGGTCAGAAATATAAAAATCAGGCATTGCATTTGTCTTTTATTAGTGAAACCTGAAACCTATGCTTTCAGTGAATCTGCAGTGAATACAAATTTTAACATACTTAATAAAGGCCTTTAAATGATGCATCGCTCTTTAAAACCTAAGTGTAGAAAAAGCCTCCAGAGCATATATATGTTAATCTCCTGTATTTTCCATAAAGGGACTGGAGAAAATTCAGGTGGGGATACCTCAGATACTGCTGTTATACTGCACAACCGAGGCATTATTGTTCTCATTCAAAAGCATTTTTGTGCACATGTGACTTGAGATTTGAAAGACTTGGGACTGATGGGCATATTGAGTAACACATGGCAGTTCTGCCACACAAGTGATCATAATTAACAGATCATATACAGGTAGAGAGCTCCCTCTTCTGTTCTGTTTGTACTCCTCCAAGCCTGATGAACGCAACATACGCAACATGGACAAAAGTATTGGGACACATCACTTAAGTCTTGAATTCATGTGGCCCCTTACTGCCAGTTAAGGATTTAATCTTACTGCTTTAAACAGACCACAACATTTTGGACAACGTCATGATTCCAACTTTGAGGACACAGTTTGGGGAAGAACCTTTTCTATTCCAGCATGACTGTGACTCCATAAAGACATGGCTGGATGAGTTTGAATGTGGAAGAATTTGACTGGCCGCACAGAGTCCTGACCTCAACCCCGTCCAGCACCTTTGGGATGAACTGGAACGGAGATTGCGTGCCAGACCTTCTCGTCCAACATCAGTGTCTGATCTCATAAATGCTACAGAATGAATGGGCAAAAATTCCAACAGAAACTCTAAAATGGAAAACCTTCCAAGAAGAGCCGAAACTGTTACAGCTGCAAAGGGAGACCGACTCCATATTAAAGTCTGTGTATTTCAATGCAATGTTCTTAAAGTCCCAGTTGGTGTAATGGTCAGGCGTCCCAATACATTTGTCCATCTAGTGTACATTATTAGTCATGTTTCGGATGTGCTCTTCCAAAAGGCTTAATTAATATTGTTTCGTTTAACAATTTTTCATTTAAACTAGTGCTGGGCCGTTATCGGCGTTAACGCGCGTTATTCACAAAGTTGGGTTGTGAGCTGGGTCTATACTACGCAAGCGATGATGACTTTCACATATTTTAGCATGGATTAACTCTCTCTCTCTGGTTCGTGACTTTTACGGTTCGCGCCCGTTTTAAACCTGTCTCTCTTGCTCTCTCTCTGTGCCTCTCTCTCTCGTTCGTGACTTTTCGGGAGCGCGCGGATCATCTCTCTCTCGTTCTCTCTATCTCTCTCACTCGCTCTGTCTCTCTCGTTCCTGACTTTTCCGTATTTAAACCTCGGGTTTATATTTACATTTTCCTTAAGGGTAATGTATTAAACTGAGTTCCAAATAAAATTAAAGTGGTCTGGGAGAACATTTGGAGGCATATTTATGGTTTACACTTTAACAAACATGCATTTTTTTTGGGGGGGGGGGAGCATTTTAATCTAGATTAATCTCAAGATTACAATGAGATTAATCTAGATGAGAAAAATTTATCTATGCCCACCTCTAGTTTAAACATACAATTTTACTTTCTAAACTGGGTTTAGAAAGCAGTACTCCTGACTTCGTATTCCTTGATGGGTTAATCACGCTAGGGCACATGGAACAGGGGGACCAACAGCAAGGACCCCCTGAAATCTGCATTAGGTCCATCATATAGATTCTAACCCCCCCCGCCCCCACCAAGATTAACAGGAAGATACGATTGAACATGAAATCTGTTGTTCATGCTGCATACATAACTGTAAATGTAATGCATCAAATGTATCCTTCAAAATGATTCATGTTTAATGGTATTACCATAAAGCCAAATTCAAGTTACAGACTTGAATGTATGACACACAACAGTGGTTCTCGATAATGCGTAATTATTGCGATGCAGTTAGGCAGTCTCATGTGAACCTTTAGGACAGGATGTGATTAGATGCTTATAGGCAGAACAGAAGAAATTGACAGCCTCAAAATTATTTGAGACATAATAGCAGGAAATAAGCAAATTACACTGTCATTTTTTCACTGCTTTAAAGTAATATTCACCTGAATGGACCTATTCATGCAGCCCATAATATCCTAGTGATGTCAAAGCTTGGCTCCACACAGTATATCATGAGGAACCAAAACATTTTATTGAAACATTTCTTGAAAAAAAAAAAACAGTAAATATTTGCTCACAAGAATCATTTAAACATCTTATGGGGATAAATATAACTGTATATTGGGCATATAGATATAGATATATAATAAGCCTGCTGTTATATCCTCCACCAGTGAACTAAATAAATGCCTGAGAGGTGAATCATCCCATATACATAAGCACTGCAGTAAATTCTGTTTGGGTAGGCACAACTGATGAAGGCATCAGCCACACATACACACAGATATTTATTGACTCTGCTTATGAGGCTAAATATACATTTTTGCATGTTTGCACTGTTGAGTGCCTGATTCAGCAGAACAGGGAGATGGAAATGCCTTCAAAATGCAACGAAGGTGCTCCTCATTAAGGGAGTGGAAACGTGTAAAGGAGCCATTCTGTTACACACACCACAGCACTGTCTGTATTAAACCCAATCACCAAGTGAAGCGGGGGCAGCCATGACCACAGCGCCTGGGGAGCAGAGTGTGGGGACAGGACCATACTCAAGGGAACCTCAGTGGTGCCACTAGCCCTCTTGGGATTCAAACCCACGACCCAGATCACAGGGTGAACGCCCTAACCACTAGGCCACCAGCTGCCCTGTTCCTGGTTTGTCTGTCCAGTGTTTGTGAATTCCTGGTGCTCTTCCAGCTCCAATAACCTTTCTTCATTCAAATAAGGGGAATGTCCACAAAGCAGCCTCTCTCAGCAACATAACCTTGACCTAAGGCAAGTCTGTCCAATAGGAAATGGTGGGTATTATTTATTGGACGATTCTGAACTTCAGGCTTTAGTTAGCCAACTTAGAAATTCAACTTCATTAAATACCCATTTGGTTTATTAAGGCAGGAACACACTAACCAATGACAATCCAGAATGTCTTCCCTCAATTAATGCTGCTTTAGAATTCATTTTTGTCATTTCCCCTAGTTCGTTTAGGCAACTTTCTAAAGATAACGCAGGAAAATTGTGGTGTTTGTTGCAGAATGTTTAGTCAGTGATCTCTGGCCTTTGGACCAGAAATCCATACTGACTGCTGTCCTGTTTTCCAAGTAAATGCTAGGACTACAGAATTGTGTATTGTATTTAATTACAATTATTTTTGGTCTTTGCAGTACTGATACAGAAGGCAGCAATATGAGCTCTTGAACAAATTGCAGTTTTTTTTTATTGTGCATTATAAGCATCATTTGACCAAAATTACTTATTTTGTGAAAGACTCTATTCGTCAAACCGGCCTTCTGAGGCATCAGTACTGCAAGGGCCAATATTACGATGATTGATAAGCGATATTTTGTGCTGCCCTAGTAAGTGCTCCTAAATCCAATAAGATTGAAAGGCTATTAGCTGTTGTATAGAGGCACAATCCTGTCTATGTTAGCCCTGCACATGGGGCACTTCTTTGGACTGGGCAGCGCATGGTAGCACTCAACGCAAGAACAAACATGTCCGCACTCGAGGAAGACGCAAGACCTCTCGCGGCTGAGGCAGACGTTGCAGGTGTTCGGGGACAAGGCCGTCTCCTCCATGTGCAGTTCCTCCATGCGCCTCTTCAGCTTCTCCTTAAACTCTTCCAGCATGTTGCGCTCCTTCTTCCGCTCCCTCCGCCAGGTATGGTGCCGCCACAGCATGTAGAGCAGCGTGGTGCAGGCGGCCAGCCCCAGCAGCAGCGTGAGGGCCTTCCACAGCCGCAGGCTCCTCTCCTGCCTCCCCAACAGGGTTTCATAGTCCAGTCGGCTCAGGAAGTACCGCAAGCCCTGTGTGATCAGAGCTGTTCGTATGAGACAAAAATACTTGGGGCAGGGCTTCAATCAGAAATGAGTATGAGGTGCTGAAAACCTGACTCTTTACCATTACAATACTTTTTGAACTTAAATGTACTTCTTTTCAGAAGTAATGTAAACTGAGACTGAAGAGCGATACTCCACTCTATGCAATGTGATTACAGTTGTACAGTAAGCCATAAATCATCACAGCCATAAATCCTCACAGCTGGCAGAGATAGAGAGAGAAACATTTTATAACATTTTATATAAAGATCATTTTATATCAGTTTTGAAATGGTTATCGCCCGTCTGTGTTTCTCTTCTCTCAAATTGCTTTTGTTTGGAGTTTTCTTGACGCAAACCCTGACAAGCGTGTCCTGTTTCTTTTTAAGTGCAACACATGACACATCTTGCATTTAACTTTGTCTGAATGCCGTGTAATATAAATTATTCATTGGAATAACAGACTAATCAATTATACAAAATCACTCATTATGTAAGTGGAAAAAATAATAATGTGCTTATGTCAACAGCACACGATTCAGAATGACTGTATCATTTTACACTGCAGTAAACCTCCCAGCTAAAATTCAGAATCAGAATCAGAGAACTTTATTTATCTCGGAGGAAATTGTTCCTCCGGGATAAAATTCTGAGAACAAGAAAAAAACAGGGTCTCATTTTCAAGTTGGAAATACACTGGGGAAATAAATATTTACCTCACACCCATTATAATAATATCTGTGTGTTTGAGAATGCCCCCACCTGTTTGGGGGGCTGCAGCCGCACCAGGCTGTTGTCCAGCACCAGCTCGCCTACGCCTGTCACGCTGGCCCCGAGTCGCAGCATCTCCTCAGTCTCCTGAATCCCCTGCGGCCGCTCACCGCTGATGAAGTGACCAATGACGTTACTCAGGGACTGAACGGTTGGGTGGAAGTTCTCGTAAGTCGTCTCCAGATCCAGCTCAGTGGCGTCCAGAGGACGAACCACCCGCACGGTCGTTGTGATGCTGTCATCATGGGAGGCCAAGTCAAAGGGCACAGTGTTGGTGCGCTGGTGGATTACCTTTTCATGGTCATTCCTGAGGACGTTTTAAATGTAATTTAGGGTTAAATTCAGGCCAGGATGTTATCTGTAGTACATTTATTGCATCATCACCTATAAAACCATCATTTTTCAATACATTTTTATTCTCCTCAAAAATTAATTACCAGAGATGAGTTGTTCGATTCCACACCATCTTCTTTTCCTTCAGTGTGAGTCTACCGATGACCCCTTTGCAGTTGTCCACAAACTGGCTGTTCAAAGTTTCTTTCACAGACCGCACGACTCCTAAAGACAGAGCGCTCAGTGTAAACACACCACTGTATATTCAAAGGAAAAAATTGTTCATTCTGTTAATCTAAGCAGACTGTTTATGGCATGCCAAAACATACTAGCCAACATACCTGCCTGTGTTACAGTTCTAGTGACTTAAACCTTCATATCATACCTTCAACAACCGCATACGGAATGCACTTTCCTGGAGCTTCAGCCAGGATGCTCTTTAGATCTTGATCTAGTGACATCTTCCTTGCTTCCTGTAAATCAGTATTTTTAATCAGAATCAGAAATCGTTATTGATCCAGGAGGAAATTGCTGTGAAGACACACTGAGACAAGAACACTATAAAATAGAAAGACTTAATGAATCTAAATAAACTTCTGTAGAAAAAAAGTAATATGAATATACACTATGCTCTATAAATAAATGCTGGGTATAAATACTATAGATAAGAAACTTCGTGAAATCTAGGAACACAGGTAGTTCAGTGGTGTTTAAGTAATATTGGCATAAGTAGTTATATTGGACATGTAAGACTATTGCACATAATGATTCAGTGATTCAGCACCCATTTGGAAAACTTCATATGATGCTGCAAGTAGTGAGACAACTGCACATCAGCTATTGCACATAATGATGTTTAGCACCTGATAAAGACATTGCTCATGGTAGACTGTTGCACATCATAGCAAAACAATGCACAGTCACAAGCATACAGATATTTATTTAAACCCGATAAGAAACTACACAAAAAGAAGCAACAAGCTATTGCACAGATTATTGTGTGGACACAGAGAGGAGTTGTAGTCTGATCGGTGGAAGTGTGACCAATAAGAGTAATGGAGTCTGACGGGATGGAGTTGTAGAGTCTGATAGTGTGTTTGTGACAGAGGGAGTTGTTGTCTGATGATGGTGGGAAGGAAGGTGGAGCACTAAGTTGGTGAGTCTATGGCTGAGGGTACTTCTCAGTTCTGTGACCCACTGTGGAGTGGGTGATCAGCCTTTTCCATTGTGGACTGAAGTCTAGACAATGTTCCTCTTTCAACCATGGTTTCCACGTCGTCTAGTTCCTCACCCAACACTAAGCCCACTTTCCTGACCTGCTTGCTGAATTTTAATTTGTGTTAAGAAAATCTCACATGAAGAGTTGTTTACTTACTTTTAATCTAGCAACATGGCCTGCTTTCTTCTTATAAATGGAGTAAAGTATAGCAGTGAGGGCTGAGCTGGTGGCCAGAAGCACAATCTGGGCTGTGGAGGGCTTTCCACTCGATTCCATTTTAGTGAATTAAACCTAAAAAGCAGAAATATGTCGATTAAATTCGCATGTGCTGTAAATTTGTGTATTTTAGTATTTGAATCAACTATAAATAGTAACCGCCAAACTTTAGAAGAGACACTTTAGTGAGAAAAACATTACTGCTACTAGGAACTTAGCTCCAAACCAGGTTACTTTTAAACAACAAACTGCAAAAATAGTCGTTATGTTTACATACTGCAAATGAAAACAACTATGAAACCTAAACCAACCTTGTTTACAATACTTATCCCTGTTAAATAGTTTCTTTCTGATTAGCCAGCATATTGTAACCAGCTATAGCTAAAAAAAAAAAAAGAGCTAACAAACACATTAGGTTGGTTTTACAGAAACTACATGACTCTGCATTAATGTCCAACAAGGACAAATTAGGAATGCATTTCCTTTTTTTCTGTTTTCAGACCGAACTATGCAGAACTAGTGACAAAAAATGTAAACAAGTCCACTTTATGTTCCTCCGTTTCCTCAGTGAAACCTGTGCAAGCTGGAAGATGTCCACACCGCCCCTTAAAGGAAGGGAGGGTAATTACATTCACTGGATGAGAACTGTGTATACACACTATATGGACAAATGTATTGGGACACGCCTGGTTTTCAGGGCTTGTGCTAGACCCCTTACTTCCAGTGAAGGGCAGTTTTAATGCTTCAGCAGACCAAGACATTTTGGACAATGCCATGCTTCCAACTTTACACAGTTTGGGGAAGAGCCTTTTTTATTCCAGTATGACGGAGTCCCAGTGCATATAGCAAGAGTCCTGACCTCAACCCCAACCAGCACCTTTGGGATGAACTGGAACAGAGACTGTGAGCCAGACCTTCTCATCCAACATCAGTGTCTGACCTCATAAGCTCTATAGAATGAATGGACACAAATTTCCACAGAAACTCCAAAATCTCGTGGAAAGCCTTCCAAGAACAGTGGAAGCTGTTATAACTGCAAAGGGGGACCAGCTCCATTTTAATTTTCTGTATTTGAATGCTGAGTAAAGTCCCTAATTGGTGCAGTGTCCCAATACTTTTGTCCATATATATGAAAAACACATTCGATTGGGACCAGCTTGTGGCTAGTGAGGGGTTGCTAAATAGGACTGGCAACTACTGTGTGTCTCCCATAAAAAACATAAAAACTAGAACACTGTCACACCGATGAATCAATTTGACCCAAGTAAAAGAATTACACTTACAAAAAATACTGCAGTTAATGCGGTTTCACAAACATGCTGCATCATATTTTAAGTTACTTGCATAATAACTGCACTCTACTGAAACATATTGCATATGCTGCAATATTCATAACTTTTGTGGAAGAAAAAGGTGTGTGCCTTTATTAGATTTGCACTAAAAAGTAGATTATGTATGCATGTACATACATATGTAAATGTTTATATGCATCTCACATTCAGGAAAGATTCCACATTTTGTGTATCTTTACTATAAAACATTCTTGTGCCACTTCTTTATCTGCAGAGCCTGTATTCTTAACAAACCTTTTTAAAAAAGTGAGGTGTTTTAAACTGTAGATGGCAGTCTTGAGTCACACTGCTCCTTCTTCAATTACAACGTCTGATGCACATGGTCTCAGACCAAAAGACCACTGTTTGGAAATTCAGTAGCCTCTTATAGTCACACGTGAGCACAGAACACAGAGTGAACAGAGAACACAGTGAAATTCATTCTCTGTATTAAACCCATTCAAAAAGTGGAGCAGGGGGCAGACACCAGTAAGGGGCGCCCAGGGAACAGTGTGTGGAGACGGTAGCAATGTTAGGATTCGAAACCACAACTTTCTGGGGGGCAATCTGGGGGGCAGTGTGTGGAAATCGGTACCTCAAGGATACTTCAGAGGTGCCACTAGTACTATGAAACCAAACCCCTTAATTTGACCCTTAAAATTACCCAAATGTCCTTAATTTCCCATTCAGGAAAATGTGCACAGAGTGAGGATGATTAAGGGATACGACCACTGACTTTTCCCCTTTTTCAAATTTGCCCCTTAAATAATAGAACCTCCTGAATTAAATGTAAGATTAAGGGGTTCACACTCATGGGTTAAATCTAATTTTAAGGTAAAATTAGGTATAATGGCCACGCAATTCAAATGAAGGGGTGTATTTCATTTGAATTATGTGGCCATTTGGTGTAGCAGTCCAGGGATTCAAACCTATGTCCTTCTGACCGCAGAAAGCACATCCACAATGCCGAAAGCACAGTGGACAGCTGTGTGTTCCCTGGTTGTGGTGATCCTTTATCCACAGTATGTGCTGCCTTAGTTAACCAATTCAAGTAGCGAGGTCATGGACTAATAAATCTTCACTCAGCAGGCAGACTATACGGCACCACACTCGGTGTGACCCCTGTTTGCATGATTAACACTCTCTTGTAAGTTACAAGAAGCAGCCAGCAGGTTGGGTAGATAGCCCAGAGACCACAGAGTGGAGGGGTATATCTTTCATCACCACAGACTGCATAAGAAAAGCTCTGCTGCATCGCTCTTCCAGTTTCAGCCCCATAAACACACAGATCCGGGCAGCAGCCGGCCGGTCTCGGAAAGCAGGGTTTAATAGCCTCAGTATAAAACAGGGATCAAAATGAGAACTCAGCTGTTTTTGCACAAAAAACCTTTGTCTGCTCAATTTCACATCAGTAATGTGGTACCATAGGGGCTTCTTCTGAAAATGAAGAGCGTCATCAGTTAAATGGCCTTAATGGGAAGATGTGTTTTAGCTACTGTTCGAGAGTGATGGACAGGAAAAAATGACTGATGAGAGCTAGTGAAGCTGCAGATGCAGAGCAGATTCAGATAATAACAGGATATATTGATGGATTCACTGCACTCGTGCTTTACAGGAGCACTAACTAAAGACATATTAAATAGTTACATAAGGTTTAAGTCAGGGTGTAAACACAGAAAATCCTGTTTTGTAAGTACATGTTATAGGGATAGCACTGTCTAACAATGGATTTCATAGTGATGGATGTATGGATGGATTGATAGTTTGGTTGATTGATTGATTTAATGATCAATTGATAGATAGATAGATAGATAGATAGATAGATAGATAGATAGATAGATTGTTTGATTGAATGATTTATCTTATTACTGAGAGTGAAAATACAACATACAGTAAGCCCCTGACAATCGCGGGGGTTATGTTCCAAGGGCAACCTGTGTATGTTGAAAACCATAAAAATGCCTAGAATTGCCAAATTTTATAGTACAAACACTAAATATGTTCTCAAATATGTTCCCGAAACACTTTCATTTAATTTTAAACTCAGCTTAATACACTACCCAAAATATAAAGGTAAACCAGTATCCATACTGTACAGTTTACACTGAACTCCTGCAGTGCTAGAGTGTAAATACTAATGTTACTCCTGTATAGACTGTACTGTAATTCATGCATGCACATTTTCTTTGGTATAACAAGGTAAATACAGTAACACTTAATTTACAGTAATAAAAATACAGGGCTTTAAGAGGAGAACTCTCAAGGCTCATACTGTTCAGGTGTCTGATTGCCTTGCTAAACGCTGCGCCCAAACATAAACAACCAGCACGATGATGAGGGGTCGTGGCAGACGAGGACCGGATGTCACAAAATCAAAAAAATGCGGTGGATATCAGCGGTTTCCGCGAGTGTGCAGAGGGTTCTGCGAACAATTATTAGTTCGGTTCTCAGAAAAATCCACGAGAGACTGAAGCCAGGACTGCTGATCCGTGTATAAGTTTACTGTATATTGTTCTATCATGGCTTGTGCTTAGCTCGAGGCTACCCTGATAGCTTATTAGCAAGTGTTTGCAATAAATGCCGACTCCTCTGTACAAAATCAACCTTGTGTAAAAGGCAAATACAATTAAACTACTGTATCATAATGTGGCTAAAATGCTCACGGCAAGCGCTTATATCAGGCTTAGCAGGTTACCTCAAGGGAAACACATTAGCTTGGAGCTAGTGTGCTACCTTGTGGTAATGTCAACTTAACAGCACACACCCTTCTCAGTCATTGGAACCAGAAAAAAGTAAGTAACTGCGTGTTTGTATCGTGACTGACATTTTAATGCATGGCTGGTCCTTAGCTAACACATTAGCTTGGGACTAGCATATTAGCTTGTGGCTAGAGGAGGGCCTGGGGAAGTAGGCCTGCCAGCAACTGCGTGTCTGCCAAAAAAACTGGAACACTGTCACATTAATGACAACTGGCAGACTGCTTAGTCCACAAGCAAGAAAACACATCCATTAGACCCACATAGCATAGTTACCCTTGCAAAAAATACTGCAGTTAATGCAGTTTTATAAACAACATGCTGCAGTATAATTAATTTCATAACTGCAGTCCTTATGTGGTGGAGGAAAGTAGGGCAGGTGACAGAGTTGCATTCACAATGCTTAGACCTAATCTGTAGACACTTACAGCACAATTCATTTTTATTTATTTAGTATGGCTCAAAGAAGGTCCTGGGGTCAGCTGAGGGTCTTTTCTTTTGCGTGTTTGCCCCGTGCCTGTGTGGGATTCTGCCGGGATGTTAAATTGCTCTTAGATTGACTGTGTGTGTGTGTGTGTGTGTGTGTGTGTGTGTGTGTTTCTCTGATTTTTGCCCTATGAGCACTGGAACAGGCTCCAGTCATTAGGATGAGCGGCTCATATAAAGGATGGAGGTATAGTATGGGTCACTCCAAGACCCAAATTACCCTTAGCTTATAGGAAATAGGACATTTTGCCATTTCTCTTTGCTGCAGCTCTCAGAGTTCTCTGTTCTTCAGTGAATGCAGTGCATGACACCTCAATCTGACCTTGTGCTGAAACTCCAGCATTGACAATGAAAGTCTGTTTTGTCTCACCTAACATTCTCCATGTGACTGAACACTCCAGCTATGTAGGAATGGCTGACTGGTTTGGAAAAAAACAAAAGGAATTACATTCAGTGTCTCAGGAGGTTCCATTGTCCTGCTGAAAAAACAGACCCACTTTCTGTTTGTGGTAAGGACTTTTGGAATGGTGTCAGATACTTCACTGGAGATTACCATCTCGTCTTTATTCAGGTCCACGTCCAGGACTGGTGTTTCCACTAAACTCAGGCAACTAGAGTGATTGTCCCTTATCAAAGCTGATACAGCCAATGTGTGCAATAACCTGGTCCTCGAAAGGATCAGACAGACCTTCACTGTGCCAACAATAAAGTAGAGTAGTCCCTCATAGTTATAGATGAACACAGCACATGTGTGAACAATGTGAAATTCTTTCTCTAACCCATTTCAACAAGTGATGCAGTGGGCAGCCTGTGATACAGTGTCCAGCTAGCAGTGTGTGAGGACAGAACCTTGCTCAACAGTACTTCAGTGGTGCCACGTACAGTCCCGGGTTTCAAACCCACAACCTTCCGATTACATGGGCAACTCCCAAACAACCAGAACTCCAACAATGAACATACTAAATTGGAAAATTAGTTCTGTGAATCGTTTCATTTACACACTTCAGAAATATAAAAGACATTGGTATACCTGGACCAGGGCTTTGTGCAGTCTTAGATCTTGGAGAAGTCAGGCCATGATTAGTTCAGAACTCATTTGTTTTGTAAGAGGTTTTTAAGATAAGAAAAGGAGCGATAAACCTTTATTAGTCCCACAAGTGGGGCATTTGTGTCATCACGGCAGAAAGTGGACCGATCAAAGATAAGATCAGCAAAAATAAAAAAACAATAGAATCAAATAAAATACTATCAGTATAAAATGATACACATTACAATCTCTCTCTCTCACTCTCTACAC
>JBBPCW010247579.1:0-14702 GCA_037974425.1 Phenacogrammus interruptus
AGAGAGAGATGTATATGAGAACAGAATCTCACCTCTTACATTTCCTAAATAGACGCCATCCACAACCTGTGTAAAAAGAGAACGCAAGCAATGAGTTTGCAACTAATGTCACAAGCGTATGTAAAACCAGCCCCTTCACATCGCATCATCCTGGAACACCCAGAAATAGGAGCAGCATGCAAACAACTGCAAACATGGCCTTCTTGTTTCATAACTGGTGACTGTCAGGTTCTCAAATGAGAACATAAACCTCACACACTTAACTGAATGTTCAAAAAGATCCAACTGTTTTTAACAAAGCCATATAAGCTGTGACCTTACTGTCCTGACCACGCTCTTACATAAGAGCCCAGCACTGAGCCTGGCCACCCTCACTTATTCCTGCCCAAAACTGCTAAATACGATAAACACGTCAGCCCTATCATTTCTACGTGCAATTGCCTCGTCACGTTTTCGTCTTTTCGTTTATTTGAGATTACCTTATTCATTCCGTTCCCCATGATTGTGGAGGAGACTTTTTACATCAACAACTACTTTCGGTATTGACGTTTTCACTCGGGTTTACATGAAGTATAGCAGGCTCCGAAAGGCTCCGAAAGGACTCCCACATCTGACCCAACACTGTGTGGAAAATGGGGGATCTACTGATGTCAGAAACGATGTCTCTGACGATCCACAAGCTGTGAACAGCCCTGATTTTTCTACCCAATCTGCCCCCCGTGCCCCTCTCTCTCTTCCGGACACTGGGAAAAAATGATTGCATTGAGCGGATATTCCTGCAGCATGAACGGTGTGACATCACAGCGGGGCTTGGGGTTTAACCCTTTAAATCTCTCGGATTTAAAGGACTGTCACATCCCGAAGTCAACAGCTCTTAAAGACACAACATATGGACAAATATATTGGGGCGTCTGACCCAACCAACAGGAATTTCGTGTATTTGAACGCAATACCATTAAGCTTTAATAGAACAGCTGAGGGAGTCAGGCAATGTTGGACAAGACTTTCTGTCCCGTTCATCCCAAAGGTGTTGGATGGGGCTGAAATCAGGACTTTGTGCACACAAGTCCAGTTCTTCCACGCCGAACTCATCAACCATGTTTTAATAGAAGCATGGCATTGTCCAATGTCTTGGTATACCGAAGCAGACTGACCTGTGTCCCAATAATTGTGTCCATATAGTGTAGTTTTAACAGCCGATTTTAGAGCAGATTAACACAGAAATTAACACAATTTTGGAGCATAAGCAAGAAAACACACACACACACACACCACACTAAATAGCACATCAAATGACTCTACCTCTTTCTATTACTTTCAGCATACTGTTTTGCAGCAATAGCTTGCAAATTAAGACACAGCCACTCAGATCCTCATGTGAAGTCAAGGATAGGCTTCTCCAGTTTTGTTGCTCTAGATTTATGTTGGATTCATAATGTAGTGACATTGTGAGGAAAACAATGGAGTTCAAACTATTTTAGATACCAAAACCATTGTTACAAAAATGTGGGTCAATGTGGTTTTCTTCCAAAAACGGAAATCTATTGATCCAAGTAGTAATTAAAATATATTTATCTAAAACAGCTTTTGGTCTCAGAGGAAGTAATCAAAATCTTGAATATTATCCTTCTGAGCACCATGATGGCCAACCTTAAAAATGATACAAACATTAAAAACTACAAAACAAAATAACCAGCTGGTCCCTGAGCAGGAAAAGTATGTGCAAAAACAAAGGCATTAAGTAGACACTGAAATTTTATTATCTCTTTTATTGTACATGACAACCTTAAGAGGAAGTGGTCTTCCAAAATGTATTGGCTGAGGTATTGCAGACAAGTCATGAATACATAAACCCTTTCTGACTTGTGTGTTGCCAGCTTAGCAAGAAGTTGCGTAACATGGTCCAATGACAGAGATGAATGCAAACTTATTTCTTCCAAGCTTTGTTCTCATAGTCCCACTTGGCTGAAAAGCCCTCAACAGGGTTGATCCTCATGTCCAGCATCCTTTGAAGTTCTTGTTGCTTGTACTCAGGAGCAAAAGTGGGAGGAACTTCTCCATAGACTGCAAGAACAAACAGTAAAAAAATTACACTTCAGTGCAATTAATTCTAGTGTGTTTGTGTTCAGAATTAGCTTAAATAAATATCAGAACGACTAGACATTTTAGCTTTGACTACAATACATACCGAATTTCCTCTGCCACAGCACAACAAGGCCAGTAAAGCCAATAAATAAGAAAATTCCACCAATGACGGACTTCCACTCTGCTGAACCCTTTCCCATTTCAGCAAAGCTGTCCTTGAAGCTGATGCGGTACACTGTAACAAGCAAGCAAAAACTTTAACAACAGGACACTTATCACAATGATAAAGAGACATGGGATATCTTTGAAAACTGTAGTTTCTGATACATACATGCAACTTTCTCCTCATTGGACAATGCAGCCCAGGATCCCTTCTCCTTCTCCTTAAGGGACTTTTGCTCTGAGGTCAGATTTTGAACATATTTCACCTCAGGGAGGGGGGTCTCCCGCCGGTCAAAATATGCCGGGAGTGAGTAGTCCTCAACCTTGGCAACACCTGGGGAAAACAATGAAATGTTTTGCATCAATCGTGGAAACAAAAATGTATGTGCATGTACAACAACCTGAGAAATTCAAGTATCAGCTAAATATGAGGTATAATAAACAAAGGGAAGGCAATTGTATTGTCTAGTGTGAACTAAGAAGTGAAACAGTTAAATGCATTACACAATAACTGTAGTAGGAGCACTGGAAAATGTCAACCACACCCAAACTGCTAGTAAATATGCTGAGCAAACTAATGTATAAACTGTGACAAAAACAGACATTCTGCTAAAATGCTCATAAGAATGCTTAAGAGGAAACTAAAAAGAGCAATATCCTATTCTGCTTTACACAAGGCTTACACTCAATTTAAATGCTGCAAAGAGGAAAAATGAAATCACTGTTTGACCACCTCCTGATAGCATTTATACAGGATCCACAACTTAACATTTTTTATGAAAATATATTGTAAACAGCACAAAATTATTTTTCTCCATTTAACCCATTAACTAAATGAAGCAGTGGGCAACCAGTAACACAGCACCCAGGAAACAGTGTGTGGGGACGGTATCTTGCACAATGTTACTTCTGAGGTGCTTATCAGTCTTACAATTAAAATTAAAATGATTTAAAGAACCTGGATTTAAAGAACAGGATTTAAAGCAACATTCTAGTGTTTGGATCCTTGTGAGTCACTCATTTTAATGTCCTGACTGGGCAAAGTTAAGCGTTTTCAATGAAAAACGTACCATGCCCACCACGAAGGCATACAGAAGTTGACAAGGCTCGTTGTCCAACAAGACGAATTGCCCTGGTCGCCAGCATTCTGTTAAGGGAAAAACAAGGTCACAATACATTATGAGCATATATTCCTGAAAGGCCCAACACAACTGCCATTATACCTTTTGTGCATAATGACCAGTTAGAGCACAGTATTTACTTACAGTCCAGCAGGCCACAAACATTATTTCTTAACAAGTAAGGTCACAGTGTATGTAAAGTATCCATTTGTCATACATGAACAGTACGAAATTTTCTCTGCATTTAACCCATTCACCAATTAAAGCAGCCAGGAACACAGTGCCCGTAAAGCAGTGTGGGGATGGTACCTTGCTCAAGGGTACCTCAGAGGTGCCACTAGCAGTCCTGGGATTCAAACCCACGACTTTCTAATCACTAGGCCACCAGCTGAAACAATGTACTTTATGTACTTCTGTTATAAAACTGAACTATGACTTGTCATTTTTGCATTCATACACTCATCCTGTCAGTCAAATAAGCATTTATTTGGTTAGATGACAGCCTGGTGGTTAGGGAGCTCCTGCAATGAGAAGGGCGTGAGTTCGAATCTCAGTGCAGTTAGAGGCACCACTGAGATACCCTTGAAGATACTGTCTCCGCACACCACTGACAGATTTACTTGGTGAATGGGCCAAATGCAGAGTAAATAGTTCACACTATGTGCTATGCTGTGGTGTGTTCACCTGTGACTATAATGGGCCACTTTACTTTTACTTATAGATGCGTTACTCCAAAGCTATGCCATCAGTTAGCAAAATAGCTAGCAGCTCCAGGAACTGTTACAAGGTCATATATTAATTGCTCTCAGAAGACAAACCTAATTGTTTTTTCGAGCCACACATCAGATGGTATTCCTCAGCTTATGTTAGAGACCCCAAATGAGATCAGTTTTATACACAAGAAACGTTACAAACACCAATTATACGGTGTTGTTAGCTACCATGCTAACTAGCATCCATTGTGCAACGGAAGTAAGCACCACCGTCATTCAACTCAATGTCATATCTCACCTATCAAACACGTTTAAAACAACTCACTCCTACGAATCTCGCCACATAATGATACGGTCAACACGACAGGCAATTTGTCTACTGAACTACATTAGCACTATAAGGATGATTTAGCTTTAAAATCTACATTAAAGCTTCTTGCGCTCCTCTAACTCACCTCGTCGTCTCGGCCCGAGGCTCCAACAGGCTGCAGCAGCGGAACTGCGTCATCAGAGAGGGAGTAAAACAGCGAGTGAATAAAACACATTATTATTATTTATTATTACTGCTCCTCACACCAGTTTATGAACATTAATCTCGACCCATACACTGCAATAATAATTAAATAAAACATAAAAGTGTAGTTATATTAATATTTTTTCTTAATTATTTTCACTACCGGTTTACGACAGTCCAGCACACTGAAACTGAACATGAGGAGCAGCCATTCCGGCTCTTAGTCTTTTTCTTCTTTTTCTTTAATAATAATAATAATAATAATAATAATAATAATAATAATAATAATAATAATAATAATAACTCCCCATCTCACCTTAATGGTAAAATACGTTTTAAATGTTTTTTAGAGACTGACACAGCATTTCCAAATATTTTAAATTGAATTTTTGGTCTAAGAATAGCATCAGTTTAGTTATCTATTCGTCATACTTTGCTATAAAACTATTGCAGAAATCCTGTGTAACTTTTAGGATGTGTTATCCTAAATATCGCTATTGTTTTTATCAGGAATATCACAGTTGTGGGGGCAAATCCATTTTAAAGTCCATGTATTTGAATTCAGTGTCATTAACCCTCCTAGGGTCTTCATTTTTTGGTCACACAGGGAGTCCTGCTGGGTCTGGTGGACCCATTGCATTTTGGGGCTTTTAATTCAAAATATTCCAACCTCCAATCCAATGCATCATAAAACAGGCATAACTGGAAAGTAATGAACAAATGTACAAATGAAGCATGTTTTTCCAAAACTATAGTGTATACTATAGTTTTTTGTGATTAAGGTAGTTACATATTGCATGATAGTTGGTCTAATTAGGATATAATAATCATTTGCTAAGCGTTTTGAAGAAACAGTGATAATTAACTGACCCTGATCATTATATCTATGCCTCGGTGTGCGCCTATTTGACTGTGCACTGAAAATATTGAAACAGTTACTTGATTTCCACACTTTCTCTAGCCCCGTGTCCAGTGGACCCAAAGTCCCTACATGTAATACAAATGTGAAGTGGGGGGACACAGGGGAGGTCAATGTGAATGTTTTCTGATTTATGTTCCTCACAGAAAATGAGCCAGGCCAATGAATCTCGGTTTGAAAAAATTAGTTATTTGTATTATTTTTCTTAAGCTAAAAACTGAAAATGGGTTCCACAGACCCAAAGACCTTACAAGGGTTAAAGTCCCTATTTGGTAATAGAAATGGGGGGAAAAAACCTGAAACCATCCCAATACTTTTCTCCAGTAGTGTATACAGTATTTAAGTGGTATATCTGATCTCTCTTTTAAAATCCTTGGTTTCACCCAAGTAAAGCAGTGAGCAGTCGGGAACATAGCGCCCGAGGAGCAGTGTGTTGGGACAGTATTATGGCTCGAGAGTACCTCAGTAGTAACACTTGCAATCCTAGGATTCAAACCCTCGGCTTCTGGTTGTAATGGGAGCTCCCTAACCACTAGACCTAAAACTCTTTTTAAATCCCTGGTCAGTGGTGAGGAGCATTCATCTTTAACTACAAGAGAAATATTAATAAACTATTTCATAGGGGGGACAATCTGTTGGTACAAATGTATAGTCCCTGTGGGAGTAATGTTCAGGCGTGCCAATACTTTTGTCCACATAGTGTATTTTACAGATACGGTAAATTATTCCGCTGTAATGTTGCACATATTATGCAAGTATGGTCTCTGCTTATTTCAGTAATGGTCGTACTTTAATCTGTAATCAGAAGAGCCGGGAGATGAGTGCAGTTTGAAGGTGATCGTCAGATGGCGCTCCTCTCTCTCTCTCACAGCTCTGGAGCCGAAATGGAGGTCTGCTCGTTTCGTCGCAAAAATGCGCGCTGGTTTGCGGCTGTTGCCGGCGCAGAGTGCAGAAACAGCGTGTAATCAGGAGGAAGACACTTTCAGGAGCCTTTCGCATTTAACCTCCGTTGGATTTCATTTTATAAACGAGAGAAACAGGCCCGACCCGACACACGACGACTCCAGAATAACTCAAGATCTCGGCTCCCGGTTGAGACACTTTGTCGAGACGCGCACGGCCCGTGGACCGGTTTAATAAAGGCGGTATGAAATCGGACAGATAGCGAATTAGCTGGACTGTTAGCCTGTAGGAGTGCTTGAGAAGACACCGGTGTCAGTGGTGCTGTAGCTCGGTGTGGTTGCAGCTGTTTTTTTCCTGTTTCTTTGTATGTCAGTCGGTGGGTCCCGTCACAGTGAGAATGCCTATCAAGTTGACCACTCAGGCGTACTGTAAGATGTTGCTGCATGCTGCCAAGTATCCCCACTGCTCTGTGAACGGGCTGTTGGTGGCCGAGAAGCAGAAAGACAAGAAGAAAGAAGGCCCCGTGCTCTGCGTGGACTGTGTTCCCTTGTTTCACGGCACTTTAGCCCTGGCTCCTATGCTGGAGGTGGCTCTGACCCTGGTGAGCTGCAGGCATTGACACTGTTCTATTTGATCCAGCATTTGTCTGTCTATCTGCTTGAATGGGAAACTGTCTATCTTGATGTCTGTCTGTCAGGATATCTGCATGGATGGATGTCTGCCTGTCTGTCTGCATGAATGAATGGCTATCTATCTGGATGTCTATCTGTTTGTCTGGCTGACTTTGTCTATCTGCCAGGATGGCTGTCTGTCTGCCTGCCTGCATGTCTGTCTGTCTAACTATCTACCTGGATGGATATCTGTATGTCTATCTGGATGTCTTATTTACCCTGCATTGCTAATCTGGATCCAGACAGGTGCTTACAAGTTCACCAAAAAATCACCCCCATTAACCCCCATTAACCTGAATGAGTCCATCAGTCAAGACTGGCTTTCCTTCTTTAGTTTTCCTCTTTAGTTTTGTACTAGATCTTCAAGACTGATATACTGCAAGTCTGGGGAACTGCATAAGCTTTCTTTTTTCAGATGTGAAGATTCAGTAGTCTTTATTTGTCAGTTATTGTACATTGGGTTAGGGTTTTTGTATTTTTGCAATTTGTATTTTAATGTCTGCATTTATTGCCCTGTGTGTTTGCAGATCGACACGTGGTGTAAAGAAAACAAGTATGTTATAGCTGGTTACTATCAAGCTAATGAGCGGATAAAGGAGGCAAGGTGAGATACATACTGTGTGGTTTGCTTTTTTAAGGAAACCTAAAGCACTCACTATTTTGTAATGCAAAGATGTAAAAGGTAAATGCCCTTATCCAGAGTGAATTACAGCCATTAGTTACAAGGACAGTCCACCTGGAGCAGCTGAGGCTTAAGTGTCTTGCTCAAGGACACAAAGGTGGGAAGTGGGGTTTTGAACCTGTGACTTTGTGGTCATCAGGTTCACAGGCAAATGTGTTACCTACTAGATTACTACCACCTAGGAGTAAATTATGTGAATTTCTCAACCTTTTTCAGACCAAATCAGGTCGCTGAGAAAGTAGCAGCAAGGATTTCAGAAAACTTCAGTGAAGCAGCAATGATAATAGTAAGTTGACCAAATTCTCTTTAGTAAATAAAGAATTTACTGCAAAAAGTCTTGGTTTTTCCTGAAAAGTCTTGGTTTTTCCTGAAAAATGGGCTTGGTTTTCTCCTGCAGTTGGACAACAGCAGATTTACCATGGGGTGCTTTACTCCAACCCTTTCCATCTATGATCACCATGATAACAAATGGAAGTGCAGAGACCCAAGCATGTGAGTACCTTTCATTTCTCATGAATATTTCAGTAAAGTAAGAGTTAAAAACAAAGATATAAAGAACATTAGGCATATTCTATGTACATTTCAGATGTTACTATAGAATAGTGAAGTGTCCTACCTGATGCAGGCTGTATTCTTCTTAATATTGTCTTCTTAATATTATTAGATGAAGTGTGAGGGGGAATTTTTTCCATTTTATGATGTGTGTAATGTTTCCTCCATCCTTTAGCTTTGTTACAACATTGCGTCTAAGCATATTCAGGACTGTAGTTTAGTGGCTCCTCTTTTCTAAAAACCTGATCCGTGTCATACCTGTACTATCGAGCTGAATCTGGTGTATAAACAGGGCTCCAGACAAACATTTGGGAGCCAAATTATTTGTTTAGGGGCCATAAAAAAAATTCAAACGAGCCGTAACTATCTCTCGATCGAGCCTCACTATAATCGGGTGACCGTGTAATAGGAACAGGAGACTTGGTTTGAGCTTATCTGCATATAATTTATATAATTTTTGTGGTACTTTCAGTTATTTTAATTCCACTGGCGACTGAAATGAAAAAATAGTTGCGTTGGCGACCATTTTAGTCACCATCTGGAGCCTGGGTAAAACAAAAAATACTAATTTGTGTTTTGAGATTTGAGTTCTAGGAGCTAAATAAATGCTGATAAAGCAAATTAACAAACCTGTTCACTTTTCTTGAAGCTGAAAATGTCCAGAATGTCCCTGTATCTTCAGGTATTTGAAACTAAGGAGGTATAAACAATTAGTAGTTAAAAATCAAACCATAATATGGTTTGATTAGTTTGGTAGTTTTGTCAGTGAAGAAATGGGCAGTGAATTACATTTGCACAATGTTTCGATGACCACAGTATAGTCTGTAAGTCACTGTGGTGAGCTATATGAATAAATATATATGAGTATTGAGTTCAGAATTTGGAATGTATATATGTTTGAATTGGAGGTGGAGGAACGTTGCAGCTCCTCTGCAATAGTATAAACTATTCACACACTGGCAGGCAGGCGTTGTTTATAACAGGAATGATGAAGAGTATGAAGATTATTTATTTGTCACATGCATTGTCATACAAGTACAACACACAGTGAAATCCTTTCTCTGAATTTAACCCATTCAACAAGTGAAGCAGTGGGCTGCCGCTGCGAGACGCCCAGGGAGCAGCGTAGAGGGACAGTACCTTGCTCGAGGGTACCTCAGCGGTGAAACTAGCAGTTGGGATTCGAACCCCAACCCTCTGATTGCAGGACCAATGCCCTAACCACTAGGACATAGCAGAGATTTGTTCTGCATTTTCAACCAGACGTATTGTGGTAATACGACAAACAAATGGGCACATATTGCTGTCATCCGGAGAGAGACGGGATGACATAAACCTTTTGCTAAACGGTCAGCAACAAATGCTGGACACAACTTTGAACAAGATTCCTATCAGTTCAGATGCAGTGATGCATATCATCACATCAAGTGGTCATTTTGTATACAAAGATCTGAGGCTGTTCAACACTGTTAAAAATATAAAATCAGGATATTTACAGAACCACAGTGAGCATTGAGTCGGCACTTAAATCACCAGTGACCTCCCAATACAATGTTTCATTTCAATTGCATAGTCTCTTTGCAAGATATCTCAGAATTAGACCAATAGCTGCAATTTAGACAATCCATTTTCAGGACTGACACTTTGTTGTTCTGTAAGTGTTGTTCCTTTTACTGATTTGAACATAAATGGCTGTTACAGGGTAGCACCATGTTACAGGTTCACGCACTAATCATTGCCAGGTTTCTGAATGTAGTGGTACTTTGTTCATTGTGCTCCTGTAATATCACTGGAAAATGAAATTAGACGGAAAGCAAATGTAAAAGATAATGATTTATGGTGGACTTTAAACCCCCTTCCAGAGACTCCTTTGAAGACTGGACAGAAGCTCAGAAGATCACATCGGCCTTATTGGAGAACAGGTCCTATGAAAACCTCATAGACTTTGACAACCACTTGGATGACCTCAGGAATGACTGGACAAATCCAGAAATCAACAAATCAGTGTTACATCTATGCTGAAGTTGTCCAAGGAGCCTGCTTTACCTGTCCAAGCCATCAATGCCAAAATGGGTTGCATATTGTTCCTGTATCCAGTCCCATAGAAAGGTTCTTCCCAGTGGGAAAAGCTCCCAGAGATGAAATATTTCTAAAGGGCAAGCAGGACATTGGTACATCATGTGCCATGAAGGTTTGAGATGATTGTAACCTTCATGGCAGGCAACAATTTGTATGCATCCATTTGACGCACAACCTTATTACAGCAATTCAGTTTTAGCTATTTCTTTTTGTAATTTCTACTGAGTTTTCAACAACTTCAAATTCACTTCATGGTTTATTTCATGTTTTATTAACATCATAACTTGAATTAGCTCAGATCCAACTGCTCAGTTTAAGGACCTGAGACAAACTGGTTAGATGTTTTCATTGATTTGTAGTTTTTGGCCAGATTGAAATCAAGTGTATGTTGCACTAAAAAGAAGTTGCAGTGTTCTCAGCATGGTTTCAAGAGTTTAATTGACTGGTCAGCGTTTTTTCTTACCCATTGCCAGCTAAACCAAACTAAATTTGAATTTTCCATTCATGATACAAATGTAGATGCTAGAGAATGATTCAAATAGTTGAACTTAATTGCTTCTGTTGTTTGTTTGTTTTATTTTTGAGTTACTGTAGCCTTACAGAGATGATTAATAAATAATCTTTCAGAAGTCATGTCAACGGAAGGCATTTTTCATTTCATAAATCTTTTGATGTATATACTTCTTTTAATATGCAGCGTTAAAAATACTTAGTCTTAATATATAAACAATTTTGATTCTCTAAAAAATACATTTTAGTTGATTGACACATTTAATACTGATTTGGAATTGTTGAATAATTCAGTAACATTCATTAATGACTGATAGTAATAAATGTAATTTACTTATTATAATCTGGTTGAAAATAATTGAAATTAACTTTTGTAAAACTAAATTAAAGAATAAAATGTTTTCCAAAAAATCTGTTTAGCTTTGTATTTATTGCCTTGGTTTTTTTGGGGGGAAGGACATTTCTTAGTGTCAGGGTAAAAATGAGAAGTGAGAGATTTCTCTCTAAGATGATTCAGAGCTGATCAATATAAGTAGACATAGATGATTCGTTTTATTGTGATACCGTCCAGTAATACTTTGGTTTCATTTTCCCTGTAGTTTCAGTTGGTTCTTTGTGTTAAAAGCGATAAAGGATAAAGATGAACGCAGGCTTGTCTAATGACCAGAACATGCCTGAACATCAATACTGACTGAATGACTGCTGTTGCGCTAAAAGCGCTGGTTAATATCACTTTGTCTTCGTAGGCATTTTCAGTTCTACAGAAAACCACTCATTGATGTTTCTTCAGAAATGGTGGGTAGTAATAGGCAATTTATCCTAACAGCCTGTGGTTTTTCTGAGAATGCTTTAGCCTTGATGTTGGAGTGTTACTATGAGGACTTGATTGCTTTCTGACACACAAACATTTATTCTGTAAAGCATTAGTATCACCCCAAAGGTGCATCCTTCAAGAGCTTGTCGCCCCACTGCTCCACAGGCCAACACTAGATAGCTTTTCAGGCATGGTAATCTTGGGCTTGCTGCTGCTCCAGAGCAACACTTATAATTGCCTGTGTATTTCTATGGAAAATTAGGGGTTAGAAGGTGCCCACAAACTTCTAGGTTTATATTTTCCATTCTATTTAAGTCTTGTGTAGTCCAGGACTAAGGTCAGCCTCTGTATTCAAGATTCATGTTCCTTTATTTTGTTGCATACATAGTTATATCAGTACAACATGCAATGAAATGAGACCCTGGGTTGTCCCACAAGACTGCAATAAAGTTATCAAATAATTTAAAAAGTAAACCGGAAAGGCTAAACTAAGGTAATACAAATACACAGAATAAACAGAAGCAAGAACAGTACAGTATGAACAGAACAGAATACCGGTGCTGTTACGTGCAGTGTGACAGACAGCAGGTGAGACACAGTGAGGTAAAGAGTTCTGTTTGTGTTATAACGAACAGAAGCTCCTCCTGATCATCTCTGTTTTGGTCATAACAGTCCTGAAACATTTGTCTTCAGCAGATAAGACTGTTAGTGGGGTGAGATGAGTCTATGATGACCCTGTTTCTTCTGGCCCTGCATCTCCTGGTATAAATGTCATGCAGAGATAGTAGAGAAGAGATTATCTGGTGCAGTGTTCTGATTACTCTCTTTATAGTGACACGTGTGTGAACAAAGTTAATTCTTTCTCTGCACCAAGTGAAGCAAACCAGGAGGTGGTGAGTCAGGACACTTTTTACTGCACCAGAGTAAAAAGTCCTTAGGATCACCAAGTGACTTGAATGTTTCCTTGGCTGTCTCAGGTGATGAAGATGCTGCCTTGCGGTTTTGGACTGGGCTTGAGTATGTTCAGTCCATGTCTAGATCCTCAGAAATGTGAACACCCAGATATAACTGCTCACCTTCTCCACTGTAGTGTACAGTGTATGCCAACAATATATGTCAAAATCATTGAATTAGATAAGATCACATAACTGGTACTGTATGAGGAACGAATAAAGGCTTTTTAATTTTGAATCCTGCTTATTAAAAAAGCTCTGGCACACCCTGGTGGCAAAGCCTCGCAATGACCGGTGTCTGGCGTCACTACTGGGCAGTGACGTCTTACAACATGTCTGAATAATACGCGGGAAAGGAGTGCTGTCTATTTTTTTGTAGGTTTTCAGGGATTAATCACGGAAAAAGGCTCATTTTATACAAACGATGGACCCATTGGAAGTGGAATTTCTCGCCGAGAAGGAGATGGTGAAGATCATCCCGAACTTCAGCCTGGATAAGATTTATTTAATCGGGGTGAGTGTGGCGGTCCGGTGAAATAAACACAGTCTACTGAGAACAAGCGCAAACCTAATTCTGGGCCCTTTTCTCAGGGAGACCTAGGACCCTTCAACCCTGGTCTACCAGTGGAGGTGCCCGTCTGGCTGGCCCTTAATCTGAAGCAGAGGCAGAAATGTAGAATAGTTCCTCCTGAGTGGATGGACGCAGGTAAGACCAAAGATAATCTTTTGTTTTACTTACACTTTCAATTAGATACTGCAACTGCTTCTACCCTGCACACCTGCTGCAAGAATGAATGACTGTACTTCTCAATTTATAACTTTTAAATCTGTCTACTGTTGGTGCAGATACGATACTGATCGGTAGTTAAAGGCAAAAATTAAGCAATAAAATTATATTCAAATAAACATGTGTTAAGATCTGAAGTGTGTAATAGAATAGAGAAGGGGTCACCAACCTTTTTGACACTGAGAGCTACTTCACGTGTACTTTACCTAAACTTCATGTATAATAAACGTTTTAAATGCTTTTTTTTTTTTTTTTTTTAGATATTGCCATTATATTTTATATATATTTTAGAGGTGGGCATAGATTAATTTTTTTTATATCCTGTGTTAATTATGTGCTGCACATCCATTCATGTGTTGCTGCTATTGGTGTTATTTTATCGCTTTTATTTATTGCTGTCTACCTCAATCTTAGCATTTTTGCAGTCTATTCTGCCACTAGAATAGTGTCATGATACTGTATTCTTTTATTTTTGTACACATTTCTGTACATTTTATACTATACTGTTAGTATAATATTCTATTCTATTGTTTTCCTAATTTTTCTTAGTGGGACTAATAATGCCTTACTGCTCCAGTCAGATGCACTTTATACTGTCCTGAAAATTATTCTAATAATTATTATATTATGTTGCAACATGGAACTGAATGAACATTGTTTTAATTCACTGTGTGCCGTGTATATGGTTGAAATTATAAAAACCCTTTTGACTCGACTTGCTTAACAGCTCCTTGTGGCATGTTTACAATGTCTGTTATTAGAAGTTCTCTTTTCCCTGTGGTTTCTAGAAAAACTGGAGGAGATCAGGGAGCAAGAGAGAAAAGAGGACGCCTTCTGTCCCATTCCCAGTCCATATTACATGGAACTCACCAAGTTACTACTGAATCAGTAAGAAACACCAAGTTTCAGTACCTGTATTAAACACAAATAATGAATGGAAGTCTGTAACTGTAAATGGAAAATGCAAAACTTGGCGGCTGGCTGTACCATGTTCAAGTAGGTGTTTGAACCTCAGAGAAATGTTGTTTTTTTCAGTCAGATCAACTGTTTAAGTAATTTGGACTTTAGAACAACAAACATTTTAACTAGGGGTGTCAAAAAATAAGATTTAATCGCACGTTTTTAACCTGGTCCGGTTGCGGCCACAGGTGCTCTGTAAAATCCCAGTTAGCAACATTCTGTTGGGCCGGATCCGGCCCACACAATCCATGTCCCTCTGGCCCGGATACCGCAAAGA
>JBBPCW010247586.1:0-14701 GCA_037974425.1 Phenacogrammus interruptus
TTTGTTCTGAAGAAAGAAGACTTAGCAGTGGTTAAATCATTAGCAAAATTAGATAGGAGAGAGCGATACAAGATTAGATCACTGTTCTCAAGCGTTTTCTCTCCGCTGCTCTGAATTCTTTGGTTAATATTCTCTGAATAATATTCTCTGAATATTCTCTGAATATTAACCGCCCAGTAGTAGAAAGACAGGTTTGGCAATGCAAGACCACCCTCCGCTTTCTTCCTCTCTAGAAAAGCCCTCCTGATCCTTGGCACGGTCTTATTCCAAATAAAGGAAGAAATATGTTTATTGAGTTTTTTGAAAAACATCTTAGGGACAAAAACAGGTATTGCATGAAACAAAAAGAGAAATCTAGGCAGGATGGACATTCTGACAGAGTTGATATGTCCCACAAGAGAAAATGGTAGTCGAGACCAGTGCAGTAACTGGAGTTTCAGTTTATCAAAGGTTGAAGTGAAATTGTATTTAAACAGGTCCTTATATTTATGAGTGACAGAGACACCTACATATGTAAAAATATTATGCTCTATTTTAAAGGGAAATAAATCAAACTTTAACTGTCTAGCGTTATCATTTATTGGAAATAGTATACTCTTAGCAAAATTTTTCTTGTGCCCAGATATTCTCCCAAAACCACATAAAATATCTAGTATTTTGGGCATAGATATATCTGGGTGGGAAATATAAAGAATGAGATCATCCACATATAAAGACACAGCCACATCTGTTTATTCCTATCACTTCACTGTCCGCGCTAATTGCCATCGCCAAAGGTTCTATAACTATATTAAATAAGAAGGGGGAGAGAGGACATCTCTGTCTTGTACCCCTAAACAGTGGAAAGTAGTCTGATATAATCTTATTAGTTCTAATACACGCTTGGGGTGATGAATATAATATTGCAATCCAATTGCAAAAGTTATCCCCAAAGCCGAATTTCTTCAACACTGCTGCTAAGTATGAATATTCTATACGGTCAAATGCTTTGTGTGCACCCAAGGACAGCAATAGCTCTGGCACAGGAGTTGTGTACTCTTAGGAATAAAGTATATTATAAAGCCTATAGAGATTTCCAAACAATTGTCTACCCTGAATGAACCCAGTCTGATTGGGGTGTATAACCAAATTTATAACTGAATTTAGTCAGGATCTCATAATCATTACAAAGCAAGCTTATTGGACGATATGAATCACATTTTGTCTTTTCCTTCCCTTTTTTATGTAATACTGTCATTATTGGCGGTAGTACTTTCTGTTCCATTACCTCCGTAGAATCTTCTTTCTAGATTGGGTCTAATGCTTTAACATACTTTATATAAAATTCAATCCCAAAACCGTCTGGTCCTGGCACCTTTCTGCTTTTCATTTGAGCAATAGCCAATTCGATTTCAGTAACTGTTATTGGTTCATCCAGATGATTTTTATTTTGTTCACTTATAGTTGGAAACTCTAGACTATTTAAAAAATTATTGATTTCCACATTGCTACAATGTTCTGATGCATATAATCCCTCATAAAATTTCCTAAATTCATTATTTATACATGTCTGATCTGTTGTCAACCCTATTGAAGTTTGGATTTCTGATATATAACCTTGTTCAGAATATTGCCTTAGCTGATGGCTTAGAAGTTTGCTTGCCCTCTCCCCGTACTCATATTCTCTATGCCTAGACATTAAATATCGTATTTCTTCCTCCCCTGTATTCAGTGTATCAAATTCCATTTGTAATGCTAGCCGTTCCTTATATAGCAATGCTGTCAGAGACTGTGAATGTTGCTTATCGACATCATTTATTTTAGAAATAATTTCATTGACTCGTTCAATTTGTTTCTTATTTAAATTGGCACAGTATGATATAATTTGGCCTCTTAAAAAGGCTTTCATTGCCTCCCATTGCACGCTCTTACTTACATCTGGTGTCTGATTAGTGGCCAAAAACAAGTCAATTTCCTTTTGTACTTAATCTGTAAATTCCTTTTCTGCTAATAGTCGTACATTTAGCCTCCAAAGACGCCTTGAGGGTATATTATCAGGGAAGCTCAATATCATTCTGACTGGACTATGATCTGACACCACTATACCTGTATATTGACTCTCTGTTAGCATGGATAGCATTCTTTTGTCTATAAAGAAGAAATCAATCCTTGAATAACTCTGGTGTACTGACCTCCCTCATTTTTAACATATATTGGAAGAAACTTACGGACTCTGGATTAGTTCACATGCAGCAAAGCTTTATTTTGTTCAGCATTTATATTATGTGGGGAAAATCATATGTTCTCCCAACACAAACACACACCTTTTTTATAATATGCTGTAACTTTAAGATTTATCTGCGCTAGACCGTTACTATGTATTTGTGCAGACAAAGACATTTCTGAGACGTTTTGACTTCAGTTCACTGGGGGAGTTCTTGCAATACTCACACACTAATTATAAATGGTGTCCAATTATTTTGTATGTGTGCACGTGTGTGGACCTATGCACCCATGTGCGTTTGTTCAAGTTTACATTCTTTGGTGATTCAGCGCATGTGCTGGACAAAGTCATAATCATCTATCTAGATACTGCTGCTGTTCTCACAGTATTATCTAAATTGTACATCGATATTCTGTCTCTCTTCATCTGTTCAGTTTACTTCCCTTGACTTTACTTATTTCCATCCTTTCTTTTTTCGGCTTACGCTGGATTTTCACTGCATAAGCATTTTTAGGGAACCTGAAGTGTTTCTACTGTGGCATTTTGTGTTTTATGAATGTAGAGCCAGCACTCTGTTGAGTGCCTCGCTAATTTTTTCTTTATTTTACAGACTGTGCTTCCTGTCTCTCAGCTCTTTCATCCCTTTTCTTCTCTCCTGCTCTTTTAGGAGATTCATGAACTTAAGGATCAGATACAAGATGTTGAGGCCAAATATATTCAAAGCCTCAAAGATGTCAAGGTATATAGCACCATTTAGGGAATGCAGAAATGTGTTAAAATACACTGATTTGTAAATACAGAGAATTAATTTGTCGCAGGTACAACAATGTACACTATATGGACAAAATTTTGGGATGCCTGACCATTACACCAACAGGAAACTTTAAGGACATTGCATTCAAATACATACAGCCAGTCCAGCCCACTCTTCTTGGAAGGTTTCCTCAAGAAAATTTCTGTGAATTTTTGACCATTAATTCTGTAGAGCATTTATGAGGTCAGACACTGATGTTGGATGAGAAGGCCAACATGGTTGGTCAGGGCTCTGTGTGGCCAGTCAGGTTCTTCCACACTGAACTCCTCCAGCATGTCTTTATGGAGCTCGCTTTGTGCTCTGGGACACAGTCCTGCTGGAATAGAAAAGGTTCTTCACCAAACTGGGTCCACAAAGTTTGAAATGTCTTGGTCTGTTGAAGCATTAAGATTGTCCTTCACGGGACGTAAGGGGCCCAAACCCCAAGAAACAGGTGTGTCCCAATACTTCTGTCCATATGGTATACAATAGAAGTTATCCAAAAGAGAGCTTGATGCTCTACGTAGTAAATCAATTTATTACAATATGAGTTTGTTTAATAAAAAGTGTGCAAAGGCCATATATATTAGCATTTATTATAAAATTTCCTCTCTGTGCCCAAATTCATGTCTGTCCCGCTTTCCCCACACACAGGCTATACTTGTGACTCTCCACCCAAAAAGTATATTTTGTCATTTTTCAGATCATGAGTGAATGAGTGCACCTTACACACTTTCCTGTAAAAAAGCATACATTACAAAATGACATTCCTTTATATGTATGCATAAAATAATACATAATGAGCAAAAGTACCAGGATGTGTTATCTGTATTTATTGGTGTAACATTCTTGCAAATGTTGACATCTCCATTTTAGGACACCCTGGCTGAGATGGAGCAAAAATATCGCAAGGCCATGGTTTCCAATGCTCAGTTAGATAATGAGAAGTCCAACCTGATGTATCAAGTGGACACTCTGAAAGACTCACTAATGGAGCTGGAGGAGCTTCTCACTGAGACTCACCGAGAGTTTGAGGAGAAAAGTAAGGTATGTGTTAAAAAAAAATCTATATATATGTGGCCAAAATCGTTGGCAATCCTGAAAAAGTATTTCTCACAGAAAAGTATTGCATTAACACATGTTTATTATCTTTGTGTGTATCGGAACAAAACAAAAACAGGAGGAAAAAAAGCAAATTTGACAGAATGTCACACAAAAATGGGCTGGTCAAAATTATTGGCACCCTTTCAAAATTGTGAATAAATAAGATAGTTTCAAGCATGTGATGCTCCTTTAAACTCCCCCAGGGCAGTAACAGGTGGGCAATATAAAAATCACACCTGAAAGCAGATAAAAAGGAAAGTAGTTCACTGAGTCTCTGCAGTGTGTCTGTGTGTGCTGCACTAAGCCTGGACAGCAGAAACAGGAGAAGAGAACTTCTCCTCTGGAGACTGGACTGGAGAACCAAAACTGTAGAAAAATATTAACAATCTCAAGTCCATCTCCAGAGGCCTAGATTTGCCTTTGTCCACAGTGCGCAGCATTATCAAGAAGTTTGAACCCATGGCACTGTAGCTAATCTCCCTGGGCGGGACAGAAGAGAGAAACTGATGAAAGGTTGCAACGCAGGACAGTCCGGATGGAGGATAAGCCCCAAACAACCTCCAATGAAATTCAAGCTGTCCTGCAGGCTCAGGGTCCTCAGTGTCAGAGCGAACTATCCGTCCACGTTTAAATGAAATGAACCGCTGCGGCAGGAGACCCAGGAGGACCCCACTGCTGACACAGAAACGGAAAAAGGCAAGACTACAGTTTGGCAAAATGTACTTGAGGAAGCCAAAGTCCTTCTGGGAAAATGTCTTGTGGACAGATGAGACCAAGATAGAGCTTTTTGGTGAAGCACATCAGTCTACTGTTTACCGAAAACAGAGTGAGGCCTACAATAGGGCTGGGCGATTTGGCCTAAAATCAAAATTAATCTAATTGTAATCTTGGAATGAATCTAGAAAAATCAAAAAATTTTAATCTAGATTATTCTAAATTAAAATGGCTCATTTAAATTCTGCCGAAGGTCTGAAGCCCCCCTCCCCCCCAAAATGATCCCAATGCCTATTTTTATAGTGTAAACCATAAATAAGCCTCCAAATGTTCTGCCAGATCACTTTCATTTCATTTTGAACATTACCCTTAAAGAAAATGTAAATATAAACCCGAGGTTTAAATATGGAAAAGTCAGGAACGAGAGAGAGACTGAGAGTAAGAGTAAGGGAGAGCGAGAGAGTGAGTAAAGAGAGAGAGACAGAGAGAGAGAGAGAGACGATCCGCTTGCTCCGGAAAAGTCACAAATGAGAAAGAGAACAGAGAGAGTGTGCGCGCGAGAGAGAGACAGAGACAGAGACAGAGAGAGAGAGAGAGAGACGATCCGCACGCTCCGGAAAAGTCACGAACAAGAGAGAGATTATGAGAGAGTGAGGACAGAAAGAGAGGCACAGAGAGAGCGCGCGCGCGAGAGAGCGACAGAGAGAGAGAAACCGAGAAAGCGAGACAGGTTTAAAACGGGCGCGATCCAGAAAAGTCATGAATGAGAGAGAAACAGAGAGAGAAAGAGAGTAAATCCGGGCTAAAATATCAAGGTGAAAATCATCATAGCTTGCGTAGTATAGACCCAGCTCCCAACACAACTATGTGAATAGATTAACGGCGATATTTTTTTTATCACCCGATAAAAGTCTCACATTAACGCAGCACGTTAACGCCGATAATGGCCCGCCACTATTATTTTTATTTTTTTTTGCCCTCATAGTTCACTCCCAAGTTGCTCAGTTGTCTCATTGTTTAAAGTCTCCGTGCTTGACATGTCGGCAGCATAACGTAACATAACGGATGAGGGTCACGTGACTTCAAACACGGTAGTGTTTTTAAAGGGAAAGTAATCGAAATAATCAACATTTGGGAGAATATGTCCTTGTACATGTGAGTTGATTTGAATGGTTTGACTCCTGGAGATGCCAGTTTTGAAACCTCATTACTCCATTTTCAGGATCTGGAAAAACAGAAGCATGCCTACAGTGTTCTGCAGTTTAAATTCAGTGAACTGGAAAAAACACTAAAGCAAAGTGAAGAACTTCTGACCGTGAGTAGTGTTTTAATTAAGACCTTCCCTCAATCTCAGTGCTGTTTAAAAACCTTTCTTTGGTTTATTAGCTCTTTGTTCTCTCTTCATTCTGTGCATTTTCTTTGCTTTTCTCCTTAAAACTTCCACCCCTGCTTTTCCTTCTGGCACCAGGAGATCCGTCAGTTACGGCTCAGACAGGATGGCTTTGTTAGGGAGATTTCTGACCTGCAGGAAACAATTGAATGGAAGGATAAAAAAATTGGGGTATGCTATTCATCACTAGCGAATTTCAGTGAATAGGAAAAATATATTATCAATGCTGACCAAGCTATACTAATATCTGCTTGATATCTTTGAAAATTTCCTGTATACTCTTTATAACTGCCCCCATCCTAATTACCCAATCAGTTGATCAGTCATAGAATTTAGTTCACCAAGGTTTCATGAACTAATTGCATTTGCATTTCTTTCTGGAATACCTTAGCCTTGATTAAAAGCGACTAATTGACTTGAAAAACAAACTTGTTTGTTGAGAATGTGGGGACAGCCGTCGTTCTCCTCTTCACGTTCTCTGCCTTTTATCTCCTTCATCTTTCTGGTCTCGCCTTCACCTTTCTGGTCTGTCCTTCACCAAACTCTTTCGGGTGCTGCTCAGGCCTTAGAAAGGCAAAAGGAGTTTTCTGATGCCATTCGAAATGAGCGAGATGATCTCAGGGATGAGGTGGTTCAGCTCAAAGACATTTTGAAGGTATTTAAATGTGTGCAAATTGTGTCATCACTAGCGTGTTTGGTTATTTTTGTTTGTTTGTTTAACTGCACCAAAAACTGCAAGCAGAAATTGGCTGCAATTTTTGCACATCCTTCAATAACTAAAAATGTTAAACATGCTATCTCCTGCCTTTTACCAGGAAGAACAGTTTTATCCATCAGTAATACTTTAATTACTGTATTAGTTATGACAAACCATACGCCTCATTAATAAACCATGAGTAAAGTTAACAAGTCATTAAGCTGTAGATTAAGATAACTAAATAATGGGCTTCTGCAAAAAAGTTCTTAGTGGTTTGTTCAAGAAATTTTTAATTGTGGGGTGGTGGGGGCCTTGTGGGTAGGGTACTTGCCTCTGGACCAAGAGGTCATGGGTTCGAATCCTACCTTCAGCATAAAACCACTGAGCAAGACCTTTAACCCCGAGTTGCTCCAGGAAGACTGCCCCCTGTAGTTAGGGAATGGAAGTTGCTTTGGATAAAAAGCTTCTGCTAAAAGCTATAAATGTAAATGAATAGTGTAACTGAAACTTAATTACATCATACAGTACACACTGGAAGATTTCTCTACTAATTTATTCAGATTTTTACTAAGGCCACAGCTGCAGACCTTAATGGCAGTGGTTTCCCTAATCCTAATGTTCTGGTAGGTGGTCCACGTCACCGTAAGATCCACATGAATGCAAAGACCTGGTCTCATCTGGCCTGGGTCATTATCTAAATGCCTCTTTACATGTTGAATAGTGCAATCTGATCATGCAGGTTTTATCCCAAAGATGAACTCTCTTTACAACTTAATACCCCACGAAATGATGACATTACACTAGAAACCCCAAATAATTCTCCTGAGTTTGGGTGCTGAAATGACCTTTAGCCAGTCTTACCAATCTACAGGCTTAAAAACAAATTAAGATTGGTTTTAAGATAAAGCTGAATAAAATTTTCATGCATTACACAAGGGCATGAATACTCACAAATCAAGCTTTTCCCACCCATTTGAAGCTTTGCAGTGGTACAAGACAGGGATGTACAACTGGCCTTTAGTCATGGAGCCGTTTGCAGAGACGCATCCTGAAATACACTCCAAAATATACTTGCATTAATAGAGTGGATTTAAAAGTCTTTAACTGATGGATGCATGTTGGAGTTTCAGGTACAATATGTTTGAGTTGAGCTCTTCAAACTTCATCATTATATGTGAGAATCCACAATTTCTTTAAGAACTATTGTATAAGCATCAATTAATGCTAAGCAAAAGACTGAATACTTTTGCATTACTTGTTTACACAACTTATGGTTTATTAATGCTGTTCATAGTTTTGTTTCTGTCTCTAATGCAGTAAATGCAATTTAATTTACCTCGTCCATTTAACGCTGATGTTTTCACATAGCAGCAGTGACCTTAGTATTAAAATATAGAGCTAAATTTGGGAACTGAACTCAATCACATCTTAATTTCAAATGATTCTATCCAGAAACATGGCATTGTCCTCGGCCCTGACCTGAGCATCAACAGTCAAGCAGGAGGTGAGGTAACCGATGGAGTGGCCTGCACTGAAGTACAAGAGGGAAGCAGTGTGCTCGGTAAGCTTTTCGTTCTAGATACTACTCGGCAAGATTTTTCCTTGTTCTTTCAGATCTCTCCTGTTTTGCAGCATTTTGGACTTTGTGCACATTTTTATGCTTTTGCCTGTTTTTTGTTTCTGTCACACAATTCTATATTATGTGTCAATATTCTGTTCACTTTATTCTCTCAGTCCTTGTTTCCGACAGAGAGTACAACCCTGGTGTGTCTGAGTTATAGCTGTGGCTTATGCTTTTGGAAAGTAACATACGGGAATTTCTCCTCCTTCTCTTTTTTCTTCTGCTTTGCTGATTATGCGCAAGAGTAATGCCAGTAGTAGTTGTTTTAAGATAACTTTTATTGATCCCCACAGGTGGGAAATTTTACTTGTTACAGCAACAAGTACATACGAGATAAAGATTTAAACAAAAGTAAGAGCATTAAAGCAGTTAGAAAAGCATAAATGACAAAAGGGACAGTTATATACATGCACGCAGAAATACACAATATAAAATAAAAGCAGAATACACAATACAGAAACACATGTGGCGTGAAAAAATACAAATATACATTACTATGTTTCTGTATAAATGAAGATGCGGTCTCTTATTTTTGTTCATGTATATGATATGAGATTTATGTAGTGAAAGTGAAATTATGAAAAAAGACCTAAATGAGTTTATGGACAGGGAAAACAAAAATGTTATTACACATGAAGCAAAAACATGACACAGATGCTAATGCTTGAACAATGAAACAGTCGGACTGCTGCTGGAATGAAGGACCTGCTTTAGTTCAGTTCAGTTCAGTTGAAATTTATTGTCATATGTACAGAGTACAGTGTACAGAGCAACAATGAAATTCTTACTTGAACACCCTCTTCACAGATAGAACATAAAGACATAAAAGACAACACAGTGCAGCAACAGTAGTCTTAAGTTGTATAAAGTACAGTAAAGTAAAGTGACAAAGTTTAGTGTTTCTTCCTGCGTTTAGGGGTGCAGCGACCTAGTACTGAAGCTGCTGCACAGTGATCTCACAGCCTCATGCAGGGAAGACAATTTTTGTCATCCAAAATTTTTACCTTTTTAAGCTTATGTGAAGGGATAGCTTTGTACATATGTGGCTTAAGCTGCACGAAAGAAATGAGCTGCATTAGTGTTTTAATATTCATGTAGTTTTAGATTTATTTGGTCCTAGTGTTCCAAATATCCAGTATTAATGAATCGCCCACACCATTCCCACTCCTAGAAGCATTAGTTAAGGAAAACCAAGGCTAATTCTTTCCTACTACTGAATAATATACCATATTTTGCTCAATTTCCTAATATCTGGAGTTTTTGACAAAATGTCACAAAGACCAATCATTATACTCAAAATGTTTTGAGGAAATTTTGAGGAGTATTTAAGGAAACACTGGCATTATATCTGCTCTGTGCTCAGAAGTGTTTATTCACGTAAAACAAATACAAACTTAAGCAAACTTTAAACATGCGGGAGGAATAAGACGGCATGAAGGATGATGTTTAAAGTAATGTAAAGTAATGTTTGACACCAGGACAGACGTTTCAGTGCCGTTTCACTGCACTTCTTTATTAATGTTCTCTTATCTGGGCCGCTGGCTTTCCCTTCCACTTCTGTTCTTCATTGTTGATTTTGCTTTTTAAATGTTAAAATTCACAAATATTAGGCAGTCTATAGATTTCTTGTGGTCTCTAGCACTGACTCCTTAATCATCTCCCAGGCACTCAGCTGGATAGAGATGAAAATGTAGAGAGCTGCAGAGGAGGCCAAGACCAACACCCTAAGGATTTGGAGCAAGAGAATCATCTGTCACTAAACATGCGTAGCAGTTATTATGAACCTCCTTTAGCCACACAAAATGAACAGGATCATCTTCGGAATCATCTCATAAAGGACTCTAAAAATAATGCAGAGGAACCTGAGAATGTTGTTCCTGATACTGAGACTGAAACGTCCATATCGAGCATCGATAATAAAGTCAAAATAGAGAAAAGAGTCGTAGAGTCAGAAGTTACAGTTCAGAAGCTAGAGCCCCACACTGAGGTACCGATCACTACAGATCAGCACAGGAGTCCAGGTTCCTGTGACTTAATTAGTGAGGCAACCAAAGAGGAACATTCTGGTTTCACTAATTATGCGCATAATGCCCCCTTGGAATCTCCAGAACATGAATGTCAAGCAGGTGAAGCTGCGATTGGAGATGCTCATGATAAAGAGCCAGAAAAACAGTATGAAAAAATAGACAGTAATGCACAAAAGTCCTTGAGTGCCAGAATTTCCAACAAAAAGAAGAAGAAGAAAAAGAAAAACAAGCAGAAACAGAAACCAAGTAGCAACGAGAGCGGGGCCAGTATGGAATTGGAGAAGAATGAGAGAAGTGCAGTTCAGAAAACCGAGTCAAAACTAGAATGCAGCTCTGTGCTAGGAGAAACCTCAGGGGACATTGCAGAAAATGAAGCGCTAATGACTCATTTGAATGATGAAGAAAAGATTGAACCAGGTGAAACATCTGTTGACTCTACAGAACGGCAGTATCCTGAGTCCTTTGATAAGACAGAAAATTCTTTGGAGGTGAAAAGTGAGAAGGAAACGACTCAGATGGCAAGAGATTCAGTAGAACTTGAATCCAGTGATCAGATCATTAATCTTAGTGAAGAGAAACCAGTCGACGAAAAGGCAAATCAAGAACAAGAATTTGCACACACTGAACCAGAGCATGTCCAGGATGGATGCAGCAGCACACTTGATGAAACACATGTTGAAAATATGTATGAGAAGATCTTGCAACCGAGTTGCAGCAGTGATGAACATTTTATGGCCTCAGATGTTTTCCCAGACTGTTTTTCTGTGAAACAGACAGATGGAACTCCACAGCCCAACGTAGGTGAGAATGTGATGGAACATAAAGAATCTACTGAGTTTCATGATACTAATTTGGAGGAGTCGTCAGATGTTGTTCTAGATTGTTTTTCTGAGAAACATTCTGATGGAACTCCAGAACCCAAAATAGTTGAAAATGTGGTAGAACACGTAGAATCCTGTGAGTTTCGTGATGCTCATTTGGCGGAGCCATTAGATGACATCCCAGATAGTGTTTCTGTAAAACCTGCTGATGATGTTCCAGAACCTGAAGAAGGGGTGAATGTAGGGGAATGTACAGAATCAGGTGAGTCTCTGGATGCTCATTTGGAGGAACCTGGGGATGTTATCCCAGATTGTATTTCTGTGAAAAATGAGGAGGTTTCTGGATCAAAAGAAAATTTGCTAGATTGCCAAGAAGAGAAATGTGTCCTTGCATGTGCCACTGGTCAGGAGAAAGCTGGTGAAAACGGTGAACCACAGGAACTTACAGATGCTCAGGATGAAGAACAAGGCCAAGAACTACATCCATATGAGTGGTCTAATGAAAGCTCTGAAATAACAGAGGACCAACTACTTCTCAAAGAAGAACCTGGAGCACGTGAGCAAGATGTCACAGCAGAAAATGAGGAGCAAAGGTCTCAAGACCATCTAAAAATGAATGATACTGAACACAGTGCAACAATAGAGCATGAATCAGTAAATAGTCTCGAGGACCATGATAAGCCTTTTCCAGAAATGGCAGAATTAGGCCAGAAGTCTGTTGATTCTGTCGCCGAAGGAGTACTCCAGACTTTAGAACAGCAGGCAGATGAAGAAGCTCCACCTGGGATAAATGAAGACGATTCAAAGAGAAGCTCCAAAAGAGAGACCAAGAAAGTGAAAGGCAAAAGTAAAGAGGACTGCAAAATGTCCTAGTACTGTGGTCGCGGAGGTATTTTTCATAAAAGTAAAGATTTTATCATTATTACTCCAAAACCAATCCATCTAGAATGTTGATGGTACACCGACTGTTTTTCTTCTTCTTCTTTTTCCATCTATTACAGTATTTCTATAAAAGTCAAGGATCAATCCATATGTCTCATATAACTGCATTCAAGCTTGAAATTAGGCAAGAAATAATCGGCTCGCTGCCTCTTTAACTTCTGTCAGGATTTTATCTAAGTTGTTCTTGAAAACATTTGTCATTTATTAAAGTGGGATCACATCATGTTTCTGATTTCTGCACGTTTGTTTTTTCTGAAAGCTTGACCAACAGGGAAATGTATTGTTTCCGCTCTGAACAGACATTCCAAATGATGGATATAAAACTCTATTACAATTTTGTTTAATTAGCCTCTGTCAGCTTTTCTAAGTTTTTTTTGTTTCTCTCTTGTTAAAATAATTGCAATACCTTACCAAAAAGATTTCTAGAAATTTAGCATTTTTTTGTTTTTTTCCACCTGATTGCTCTACACATTTGGATGTCTGACTGTTAAAAAAAAAAGTGTGGTAGATACACCTTTACAAAACCACATGATGCTCAAACACCACAAATGTTTCAGTTTGTTAAGAATGGATGTAAGGTCATGTGTGTTGTATTTTTGGTCGATTATTATTTTTGTCTTGTACGTGCTGTCCATGTAATATGTATGGAACCCCCCCACAAACACACACACACATACATTCCTTTGCCTTAAACAATGTGCACGTTATTGTGAAAATATACATGATTAAATAAATAGCAACTGAAATAGTCCTGTTGTTATTTGAAAACTGTTGAAAAGATATATTCGGAATGGTGGAATGAGTGTGAACAGGACTCTGCATGATGCCTCTTTGATTCTGTTCACTCCTGAAGTTTCCCTGGTATTCATCCTCACGCCACATAACTCACCATTTGCATGTACTGACCTCACCCCACCCCACCCACCCCCGTAAACCTGGCTCCTTCTGCCCCAGTAAGTCTGTATTTTGTTTTTTAACTTGGAGAGTTTTTCAGTGTAACCAAACACTGATTCATATTAATGGAACCACATGCATGTGTATATATATTGCTTATCACATTTTCAAAGAACTCCAGCCCCAGTTCTAGAGGGCCTCAACACTTCGCGCTTGTTCAACATGCCTAATTTAATTCAGGAAAGGCTTGACAAACAACTGGTTTAAATGTAAGGTTTAAATCAAGTTCATGCTGTTTTGCAGAGAGACTGCAGTGATGCGTTCCTCTAGAATTGGAGCTTAGCCTATTAGAAATTAATTGATACTGAAGTATTTTTGTAACTATAGCTGCTATCGGAGACTTGGGCATACTATATGCAAGTAGATATATATATATACATATATGTGTTTATTGGACATATAGTCTCTAATATGCACACAATGTTGTTTGCAAAAGTCTTCTAAAGGCATCTAAAGAAATTTAAGTGCATGTTTGTAACTTGCATGGCCTTCAAATAATTATTTGCTGAATTTAATGTATTTTACACATTAAAATATTTATATTTTAACATATTAAAACAAAATGTGGCCTTATTTCCTATAGAAAATGAACAAGTCGTGCCATTTGACTTCTGCATATTATTATAAAATTAAGTTAATCTTTTAAACCCTTGGCTCTGCTTTTCAGAGATCCGCCTGCGAAAACTGGTGGATGAACGGGCGGGTTTGGTAGATCAGGTAAGAATCCAACACCTCCGTATCAACAGATCTTTCATCTTATTGTTTATAATGCCATCCTCAAATATTGGTCTGATTTGGTACTGAGTTTCACCTCTCCTCCATTTTGTTGTGTGTACTGGGACGCCCAATTCTGGCACTTATATTGAAATGTTCTTGGGGTGGGGTGGGTTGGTATGGGGTTGTGGGTTGGGGTGGGGGGGTGTTGCATACCCCCAAAAAGTGAGTAGTTGGGCCCTGGGTACCGTTGAGCAAGGTACTGTCCCCACACACTGTTACTTAGTCAGTGTTAGAAGACAGTGAGTGCCTCTGATCAGACACACAGACTTTGTGTTCCAAAATAGCTGTTACAGAAGGTGTTCACTGTCAGTTTTATTATAGTGTTTGTGTTTGTCTTAGCCAAACAATGAAAACAGTTACAACAATACACCTATTACCTTCATAGACTTTCAGCGTAATAACACCTCTCAGTTACAATCTGGGAAGGCATACAAGATGGTAGAGAGACCAGCTGGAACTGATGAAAAGACTGGAAGCACAGCTGGAAGTGGTAGCCTGGAAAATTTTCAGATCAGGAATGAGTTTTAGAGACAGCTCGAGTTGGATCTTTTGGATGAAAAGTCAGAGTCAAAACTGCTTTGGAGTGTGTTGGGAGGAGGATGTTGAAGAGAGACTGAGTGTGTTGGGAGGAGGATGTTGAGGAGAGACTGAGTGTGTT